>JAQFXN010000417.1:0-22645 GCA_034693365.1 Liacarus xylariae | reverse complement strand
ATATGAATGGAATAAAACCAACATTTCTTAAAGTGTTTGAAATGATGTCGGGTTTGGTTTCGCCCAAAACTATTGATTTCACAGACGGAGAAGAAATATTAAAATTAATTAATAAAACAAAGTATTTCCTAATAATTATAAAATTCAATAACGACAAGATTGTTCCAATTGTAGCTACAATTATATCTTTAGTTCCTTATATTCTTTATTGCACTCCATTGGAGACTATAGTGTTTGGTATTCCTAATTCAATACTATTGGCATTATTTGGAAATTATAGTTCAAATATCATCGCATATCAAGTCATATATTTTTATTTGTTGTGCTATTATTTGAAATTCAAAATTGAAGCTATAAATACTTTAAATGAATTCTTTTCGTTTAATAATTTTCTTTCATTTGATTTAATTTATAGAGAAATAAATGAATATAACTCTAAATTCTGGTCTAAAATATTATTAATATTTTGGTTAACTCTGGGAAGTATTGCTATTTATATATTATATATAGCTTTGTTCAAAGATATGCCTATTATATCCCGAATTATTTTATTTTATGCGTTTATATTTTGTTTTTCACTTTTCTCAATAATATTATTCATCGCTTCGTCAGTGAATTCTGAAGCGAATAAATCCTATAAACTATTGAATCATTTATACGTTTCACTGATGAGAAAATACGTAAGAAATCCCCGGCGATGTAAAAGATTATTGACGTCATTAACATTTAAAATCAAGGTATTAACAATTTCATTTATTATTGTATTTGTTTTCTGTAATTCTATATTCTCTATTATTAATACTTTATTGGTTGAAAAATTTTAGTTTTTTTTAACTATAACTTCGCACTACATTTATGTTAAAATTAAAATTTTACTAATTAAGTAAGAAAATGTTAATGTTTCTATTTTCTATGTCACTTGCAACATATAGTCTATGTCTATTTTCACAACGGGTTAGAGGAGATGACGGGCAGAATATATCAAATATGAAAGCTGATAAATACTATTAACATATTCTTATAATAAGATGTAGAGATATGTAGTCTTTTTATATTCTATAAATGTAATTTATATATATTTCAAGCTAAATATTAAAATTTGTAAACTTATATCATTTGCCTCCAAACAAGTCTTTTACATATTGGCAAAAAAACATATGATGGCATAATTTATAAAATTATTTTTCCACTTGTAGTTTTCTTCAATTAAGAATTAGATTTTCAATTTTAAAATTATTTTAACCTATAGCTACAATCATTAATTGCACGAATTGGTGATAAAGGAGTGGGATTTTCGTGTTGGAAGTTATTTACTATCAATTATTTCCGATGCTATGAAGTGAGTGTAAAATAAAATATAGGAATTTTTAAAAATTTTACAAAACTCATTTTCAAACTTCTATTAAATATTTGTCAACAGATTATTTCATTTCAATTTCTTCTGTTCCTGAAAATAATAGAAATGTCTCGAAAATGATGTAAAAAGACATGTACAAGGTCATTCCACGTTCATTCCACTTTTTGCTAACCACATTGTCTATTGAATATCCCCTGTGCGACCTCCTGGATGGCGGAATTTTAAGATTTTTTTCATATTATCAGGGAGTATACAAAATTCTGACTATAGAAAATGAAAAATGAGGAGCAGGGCGAGAATGAATTGCATTATATGCCGCGCAAAATTTGTTAAAATATAATTTGCAAAATTTAAAATTCTGAAAGTATTTGTATATTTCACATTGATTACTAACTAATTAGGTAGTGTTATCCAAGATATAGAATTATATTGTATATCAAGATTAAAAATGTAATCTTATGAAATAAAAATATTGAACGCTGGTGCTTAAGTACGCTAATTACAGAGTACGCTATGTATCCTAAACAACGTTACGATTTCTTTATAGTGCGAGCATGTTTTTGGGGAATTACGTCATAACAATCCTTATAGAGGATCGCCATTTTAGTTTCATTCATAAATTACGTCGTGTAAATCTAGTAAAAATTACATCATCCATAAATTTCGTAGCGTTAAGATGTCTGCACATGCGCTACAGTGGACTGTAATGCGCTACCATTTTGGTACAATTAATAAATTACGTCACATAAATAGTGTAATATAGTGCTGTTCCTTAAAATAGTAAAAATATCCCAAAAATGATAAAAAAAATATTTCAATAATTGAAGAAGACATAAATGCAGATCAGCTTAGCATATCAGTTATATAGCAATAGACTTCAATGCTAATATGTGCTATATAATTCTACATGATGACGTGTTTTGTTTACATTCTATATTCGCTTAACCTGTAACCCATTTATGATAAATGATATGATAATTTTGGTATTTGTGATAAATTATTTCTGACATCTTTCACAATGAAATCCTAATAAAATTGTTTAAATTTTTCAATAATTATATTGAATTTTTTTATAATTAAAGTTCTTATTGTAAATTATTTTATATTAAGACTAAGTTCGTTCGTAACAGATTAGATTGTACCAGTCCAAAATCATATTGAGGCATGTGTTGAGAACTTATTGACAAGATCTGCTTATGTCTGGGTTATTATTTTGAACATATAGAATGAAATACTACATAAGTTGAACTGAATTTCTGACAAATAAAGTTAAGTTTAAAATGATACTATCACCTCAAGAATCAAAAGGCATATGAAATAAAGTTGACTTTTACACCAGAACTCAAATTTTAGTAAAGGAATTACTGTATAAAATCATTACTACACAATAGTATTAATGTTGTGATAAGTAAGTGTAAGAGCTATAATTTGAGTTAACTTATAAGTGAAAAATATATCACAAAGTTTATTTGAAATTAAATGAATGTATTATTTATCATTTCTTAGTATTTTTTATTTATTTATTTTTATAATTACTAAAATATTAATTTTTACTCATCACTAAAAATACAAGAAATTATTTATAAATGTAAAAATAAATTTATAATTAATAGAGATATGTTTTAATCTTCACCTTTTAAAATAAACAATCAAAATTTACCAATTATATTATTCAATTAGATGGTTTGTTAGGAAATTTAATTAATACTTAATAGTTAGTTATACTTCTATAAATTATATATTGTTTTAAATGGTTTGCTAATCAAATATAACATGATGTATAGATTTCAGAAAGATTTTAGTTTGTAAAATATATTAACTCTTTATAATCATATATTATTTGTATTATATGTTTTTAAAAATGACTCGTTAAAACGAGGTACACGTTATAACCTGACTCGATATAAAAGAATAATTTATAATGAAAAATATACTATTGATTACCTGTCCCTGGGACATTGCTCGTTATAATGACTAATAACACTAAATGCCATATAATATTCAAACAAATGTATTATAAAACACTTTCCAAGAATCATTCTGAATTGGCCGAATCTTGATTTTAAGGCTAAACGTTAAGAATAATTGTGCATGCAATTCTAGCAAATAAAAATTAATTCCTGTAAGAATAATTTCATTTTTGGAATGAAACTAAAATAAATAGAATATTTTTTATATTGTGCAAATTTTATCAATATAAATAATTATTAATTATATACATGTATATATTGTACTCTGATTCAATTTTACTGTGAGGCTCTGCTCACATGTTATCAATTATTTCCATATTTCAATATTCAAATTAAATGTTTAAATTGAAAAGAAATTGTAATTTATAAAAATATAAATAAAATATTTTCATAAAGAAAGTTAATTTATTTAAAATTTCTTTAGAGATATTCTATTGATCGAGATTATTGTGTCTATTTAACAGAGTTTTTTTCCATTATCTGGGTTGTCCTTGAATACATAAGGCCTTTACGTAGGGGTTATTGTCTGGATTTAAATCTTAATTAATAAAATTTCTCAAAGTTAACATTAAACAGTAAATGACATCTAGTTATGTGATTGAAATTAAACCTTAGTAATCTTGGTAGAATCTCTTTATTTAAATTATACGTTATCAAGCTCTTGGTCACAAATAGTCAAATAAAATAGGATTTGCAAAAATAAAATGTAAGGAGTTTACAACATTAATAGTTAAAATTGAACTATTAACTAGTTTATTTTTTTAGTTAAAGTTAAACTTGAGATTAATTTTTGAATTTTTTTAATTATTACTTATTTTTATCCATTTACGAAATTAATTAATGATTTATTTCTCCAAGTATAAAGTTAATTATATTCATGTTTTTAATACAATTAATTTGAATTTTTGCATTTTAATTAATTTAATTAACAATGTCGGCCAAGTTCGGTTGAGTCAGTTGGGGGTATTTTGATAAAATATTTTAATTTTTTCAAAACATGAAAAATTCACAGTGTGAGTAAGGTAAAAACAAAATGTTTTCTTGCAACCCATACTTTCATGAAGTTGTTATTTTGCAATATCTTAAACTCAGTGTGTATTTAAGCTTTACTCCATTGCTTATCCCTGGTACTAGTATTTAATAATTAGTAGATCTTATGACAACTATAATAATTTTAAAAAAGCTTAAAATAGGAATTACATAATAAAGATTGCATAAACAGCTTAATTTCAAAAATAATTCAAACAATTCAATATTTTCAATGTTAGTTCGTAAATCTTGTTAAGAACATTTATTGCTAAGTTCGCAATTGAAAATCAAGTTAAATATCTAATAATGAGGAGTCAATTTTATTTCTATCCTAAACATGGTAGATTTATTAATTATAATTTATAAATAAAAAATAATTTTTTATATAGAAATTAAAGTTAATATTTAATTATCAATTGTGCGAAATATTTTTTAATGAATAAGATGTAAGATATTTATATTAATCTGACACAATTCAGCAAATTACATATGAAAGGGAATGAATTAAAAGGCTCGATAAATACAAGCCTTTGTTATAAGATTGTGCTAATATTGAAAGACTAGAGAACGGTGAGAGTCATCATAATGAGACAAATCTTTTCTAGGAAATTCTAGGATAAAATATTTTAACAAATAAGCCTGTTCTAAGGTAATTGAAAAACTTGTGTTATGGTATTTATAGATATTAATCTATTGTTTTTTTGGTAAATTAGTTTTTAATTTGGTTTAAAATAAAGAGTACTCTCTATTCTCTCAATCGATGTTTTAGTTGTAAATATTTAAATTTGCATAAAATGTATAAAAAATGAAATTATCCAAAATCTCAACATAAGTGATCCAGGCAAACAATTTGAAAGTGCAATATTGAATTAGTTGTCAAATTATGTCGCCTGCCTTGTGTATGGCGAGATCAGTGGACCTAATTTATACTTCATCCTTGTAGACGCACCCGAAGTCTTTTGTTTTTCGAGTGCCTGGCCACATTTTTTACACCGGACTCTCAATTTGAAACGTGAGCAATAGATTATGCAATCTCGCCCGGACACATATTCCAATAGCACTGTCTGTGTCGACCAGAGCAGTGCTATCTAAGGTGCATATGAGTTCTACTCCTACAGTGGTTTCACATCACAGACAAACAGGTATCCTAAGCCTATGGGTCCTTATTTTACTTCCCATTAAATTTCCTAAAATAATTTTTGAGGCAAGCTAAAATAAAATAAGATGTGATGAGTTTACAAAATCAATAATTTAAATTGGACTATTAACTAGTTTAATTTTTAAGTTAAGATAAACTTGAGTTATATTTTTGTATTTTTAAAATTAATCCTTTATTATTCATTAATGAAATTAATATTGATTTATTTCTCTAAGAAAAATGCTTAATTATAATTACTACTTAAATTCGTTACAATTTATTTTTACACAGCTAGTAGACCATCTTTTAGTGAATTAGCTTAAATATATTGTATTCGACTATCAATGACCGAAAGCTTAATCTTTATATGAAATAATTTGATTAAAATATTTTGATATAAAGAGTTTCGATGAATGACTCACTTTTGCATTCAAACTATTATTTAGTTGTCGTTCACTGATTAGTCAAATATAAAAATATTAGCCAATAAATTAAGTGGTTGTATACTATGTGTGCAGAAATATATTTGTAATGAGTTTATAATTGGCAATGAATTATCATTAAAAATTGTAATTTCTTCGTTAATGAAACTCTGCATTAGTGGTGTTATCATGAAATTATTTGTTCAAGCTAAATCTAAAATGGAGAATATTAGCTTTTTAATCAATAATTATAATAAGACATACAAATTATGTATTTTAATTAGTTATGAAATATTTTTAAATGATTTTTAATCAATTATGAATAATAAGTTTCTTTTATGCATTTCAGATATCTTTCATAGACTAATAAGAGAAAAATTATTTTATTACTCATTAAATACTTATTAATCCATATAATTATATTTTGCAAATAATTTATCTCTCAATAATGGAATCAATTGATACAAACAAATGTTTGCCAAACAATTTGATTATAAAATCGGCTGAAAATCATTTGTTTAGAATTGGTTTATGTCTTAATAGAAATGATTGTAATATCAATACTAATCAGAGAAGAAGTTTTATACACAAACCAATTGTAGTGTTTATTTTGCTTATTATTATATTTATTAAGGATTCCATCAATATTTTAGCAGAAGATGAAAATTCATATAAACTAATAGTGTTTGGAGACTTTGCCCACTATTTCGGAATGAGATTTCATTTCAATTCATTTAAATTAATTGCAATAATATTAAACATTTCTTCACAATTAGTGTATTTCTATAATTATATGAATGGAATAAAACCAACATTTCTTAAAGTGTTTGAAATGATGTCGGGTTTGGTTTCGCCCAAAACTATTGGTCTCACAGAAGAAGAAGATATACTAAAATTAATTAACAAAACAAAACTTTTATTAATAATTGCAAAATTTAATAACTCTAAGATTGTCCCAATAGTTAATATATTTCTATCATCGATTCCATACATCCGTTATTGCACTCCATTGGAGTCAATAGTGTTTGGTATTCCTAATACACTATTATTAATAATATTCTCATATTATTGCACAAATATCATCGCATATCAAGTCATATATTTCTATTTGTTGTGCTATTATTTGAAATTCAAAATCAAAGCTATGAATACTTCAAATCAATTCTTTTCGATTAATAATTTTCGTTCATTTGATTTAATTTATAGAGAAATAAATGAATATAACTCTAAAATCTGGTCTAAAATATTATTAATATTTTGGTTAACTCTGGGAAGTGTTGATAGCTATCTATTATATATGGTTTTGTTCATAGATCTAACTTTTAACATCCGATTCATTATGATCTATGCTTTTATATTTTGTTTAATATTCTTCTCAATAATACTATTCACTGCTTCGTCAGTCAATTTTGAAGCGAATAAATCCTATAAACTATTGAATCATTTATACGTTTCACTGATCAGAAAGTGCGGAAGAAATCCTCGAAGAAGTAGTAGATTATTGACTTCATTAACCTTTAAAATAAAAGTATATATATATTATTATAAATATTTCAGGTGGTTTTTTTATTCTCTAATTTTAATACTTCATTGGTTTCAAAAATTACAACTTCGCACTAATTTTATTTGCAAACTAAAATTTTACTAATTAAATTAGAAATTGTTACTGATTCTATTCTCTATAGTCTATTGTGGAAACATATACAGTTGACAATCATTTTAAACTGGACGGACAAATTCTTGATTCTTATTAATCAGCTTTGAGTTTTTATTTGTGACTAAGTAGTGACCGATAGCCGAAATATTAATTTGAATGAACATATAGTCACATATAATCAATCGTAGAAAGAAATTATATTAAATTTCTTATTTAGAAATATTTGATATTAATGCTAATCTTTCGGTTAAATAGTATTCTAATATAAAGACCAAAAGATAATGAGTAAGAATCAAGAATTTGTCCATCTAGTTTAAAATGTTTCTCTCCTGTTTACTGTATATCTATTATCACATAATATTGATTTAATAGAGAATGTTAGAGTAAAAGACAGGTAACAGATATCAAATATAAACATATTCTAATAGTTTAGATATGAACTTTATTTATATTCTGTAAATGCAATTTATAAATTACAAGTTAAAAAGTAAAATTTGTAATATTATTTCATTTATCTCAAAACAAAACAAGTCTTTTATATGTTTGCACAAAATATATGATTGCAAAACTTTATAAAATTATATTTCACTTTTAATTTTCAATTACGAATTAGATTTTCAATTTTAATATAATTGTTTCCAATAGCTACAATCATTAATCGCACGAATTGCTGATAAAAGAGTTGGATTTTCGTGTCGGAAGTTATTTACTATCAATTATTTCCGATGCTATGAAGTGAGAGTAAAACAAAATATTAGAAATTATAACAATTTTTATAAAAACTAAATTCAAAATTCTTTTAAATGTTTTTTATTCCAACAGATTATTTCGTTTCAGTTTCTGCTGTTCCTTAAAATAATAGAAATTTCTCGAAAATGATGCGCAAAAGACACGTACAAGGACATTCCACATTCATACCATTTTTGCTAGCTTCATCGTCTGTTGACTTTACCCTTTCCGACCCACTGGATGAAGGAATATTAAGATTTTTTTCAAATTATCAGGGAGTATACAAAATATTAAATAGGAAAAATGTAAAATAAGGAGTATGGTAATAATGTATTTTATTGTCTGCCTTGTCAGTTTTATTTATTTCGCAAAACTTAATATTCAGAATGTATTTGTTTATTTCTAATTTCAATATTTCACATTGATTCCTAACTAATAAAGTTCTTTGATGTTAGAAAATTCTAAAGAAGATAGAATTATATTTTATATCAAGCTTAAAATTGTAATATTGAGAAAAAAATATTATTTAAATTATATTACAATTTATGAACTATATTTTAAACTGGGATTTATTGTGTTTAAGATAAATAAATAATTGCTTTAGAAAAAATTAATGTAATTTTACATTTACACTTTATTCAAAATATTAATATATTTAATGGCTCAATTAAACTGAACAGTATATATAGAATTTGATGTTTAAATGATAGAACACATGTAATTTAGAGTAATATATAAACTCTTTACAATTTATTTCTGCTCAGCTACTAGACTTTGTTTTAGTGAATTGCCTTAATGTTATTATATTTGACTATCAATGACCGAAATCTTAGTCTTTATATCAAATAATTTGATAAAAAATTGACAAATTTTGTTCTATGAATAACTAAGCTATGACTGCAAAATATTATTTAGTTGTCGTTCACAGATTATTCAAATATAAATACAATAAGCCAATACACTAAGAGGTTGTATACTTAGGTTGTGTACAATAATTTGTAAAAAGTTTATAAAATGCATCATACTAAAATTTATTTTCAAGGTGTTTTTAAAGATCATTAAAATAACTACTAGATATGTCAGAGGGATAAAATTTATAGACATAGGTAATTGTCAACGGAGCTAAAATATCCGCTTTAGAAATTTCTGATATCTTGTCGTTTTTTCTCTTAACGTTAACGAAAAATATTTCGTACAATTATTATAATAATAGACATTTATAAGTAAATGTAAACATTGCAAAAACACCTCACATTAAATATTTAATTAATTCCTTTATTTATTCCACTAACGAAATGATTATTGATTTATTTCAACAAGAACAGGTTAATCGACAATAGGTTAATTATAATTATATTTATTATGGAAATTATTACATGCCGTAATGTTAGTCAATTGAATTAAATTTATTGCAACCATAGTATTGAATAGAATTTATGAATTATAGATCCCATGAACATTAAAATGTTGGAAAATAGCTTAAAATAGGAAATATATAATTATATTAATCTTTATGATTCAAATGAAGATTGCAATAACATTTCACTCTTTAAAAATAATGCTAAAAATTTAGTTTTTTTCAATTTTATTTGTAAATTCTTAAAGAACATTGCTAATTTAACAATTGTTAATCAATTTATTTATCTATTAACAAGGAATCAAGTATTTAGAAAAATGGTTACTATTTTATAAAGGTTAGATTTACCAATCATAAATTTTAAAAATTTGCTTGAAAATATATCAAGGAAAGATATTATGCTCTCTGAAATAACAAGTCAATATTGACTTGGTGATTTAAAAGTAAGCATTACTTCGTAATAGCTAGGGTAAAATATTTCTAAAATATTTTTATCATTATTACCTCCTAATTATTACTTACTTAGCAGTAATTCATGTAACTGTACAGTACCTTTCATAAATGGACGGAGAAAGAGATTACTATTACTCATTAGATTTGAGCATTTATGTTTGACTAAACAGTAATTAAATTGAATTAAGATTTAGTCACATATTATAATTTTTAGAAAGATATTATTTTTTTATTTTGAATTATTTAATATGAAAGTTAATCATTCGGTTAAAGATTAATCTAATACAAAAACTGAAAACTAAGGAGTAAAAATCAAATCCTTGCTCTATGCAGTTTAAAATAGACACTACTGTACATCAATAAATTATTTGTTCAAATAGTATTAAAAATTGTAATAATTGATTTTTTCAATAAATAATACTATTAATAATTATCATAATTTCCATTACGTTTTTCATTATCACGTCATATGCACAGGATACAATATTTTGTATTAATTATACGTTTTTTTGTTCAGCTCATTTTAGTGACGGGTTTTAGTAGAGAAAATAACGACTGTTTTGGAAAATAATTGTTTTCAATCCTATATTAAAAGCAAGTTTTTCTCAATGATTTTAAATAAATTAATGTCTGTAATTAAATATATTAACGAACTTTATAATAGGAAATCAATATATGTGAATAAATTTCTTCATAAGACGTTTGAGGTTAACTACAGTAAATATGAGAGAGAATTAGTTGTAGACTGACAAGTATAGAAGCATTACAATAATAGTCAACAATTGTTTAGCATATATTGTATTCATGCCAGTATAATATATGCTAAACAATTGTTGACTATTATTGCAATGTTTCTATACTTGTCAGTCAACAACTAATTCTCTCTCATATTTACTGCGGTTAATCTCAAACATCTTATGAACGAATTTATTCACAAATATTTTATAGTCAATACTAATTGCTTTCATCATAAAACAATATAATGGATTTTATCTATGAGTATGAAATATATTCATCGGAATTAATGAATCATTAGCTTAAAATTTTGAATTTAATTAATCCAAAAAATGGCTAATCCTTAGATACTGTATTGAAAATTATTTATAAATAAAACATTATTGATAAACAATAAACGGACAAGTAAAAACAGGATGGATACGGTGTCCTCTTTTGAATGATCAACCACTGTATCTTGTGGTGCAATAGAACCGCATATCATATTTAACACCTGTAAATGCGTTTGCTTGTAATTAATTTACAAAAGATAATTTTAAACATACTTGATTAATATAAATTCTAGAAATAAATATTAAGTTATAATTTTCTTAGGAGTAGGGCCAAGGTTTTGAATACCACCAAAATATATAATCTTGCTTATTGTTGAAATTCATCAAATAATTTCTAAATGTCATTCTTAAAATTCATTAATATTGATGTACTAAAAAAATTCTATTTAAGTCAGAAATGTCTCCTTGCCAATTTTGTCAAACTATTATTATCACTATTGGGTATCCCTGATATGAATAGATTATGAATTTCGAAAAATTGACGCATGCTAGATTTAGTAACTTCTAGTTCGTCATTCATATAGTTTGAATCAACTTTTGAATTTAGTATATAAGGACCAGAATATGAACATAAAATTTTACAAAATCCAATTATTTCTTCTATAATTACATTTAATAGAAAAAGTTCAAAATGAAGAAATTGCTACTTCTGGTTGTGTTGTTTGGCTTTATTGGTAAATATAATGATTAAAAATTGTATAAAAGTTTATATAATTAAAATTTTTTTATTTAGCCGTCAATGTTGGAGCCAAATATGGGGATGAGAGGGGACGTGGTTATGATGTCATAGATGATCGGGTTCATGGAATAAATAGTGTCTGGGAGTTCATCATAGAGGCATTAGAAGGTGATCTTAATAGACATGGCGATGACAGAAATAATGGTCAGAATAATAATGCTCAGAATGGAACTCAACCCAATAACCCGAATAGCACCCTAACTAATGGCCAAAATACGACTCAACCGATTGGCCAAAATACAACTCAACCGATGGGCCAAAATACGACTCAATCGATGGGCCAAAATACGACTCAACCAATTGGCCAAAATACCACTCAACCGATTGGTCAAAATACAACTCAACCGATTGGTCAAAATACGACTCAACCGATTGGTCAAAATACTACTCAGCCGATGGGCCAAAACACGACTCAACCGATTTGTCAAAATACGACTCAACCGATGGGCCAAAATACGACTCAACCGATTGGCCAAAATACGACTCAACCGATTGGTCAAAATACGACTCAACCGATTGGCCAAAATACGACTCAACCGATTGGTCAAAATACTACTCAACCGATTGGCCAAAATACGACTCAACCGATTGGTCAAAATACTACTCAACCGATTGGTCAAAATACGACTCAACCGATAGGTCAAAATACGACTCAACCGATTGGTCAGAATATGACTCAACCAATTGGCCAAAATACGACTCAACCGATTGGCCAAAATATGACTCAACCGATTGGCCAAAATACGACTCAACCGATTGGCCAAAATACCACTTAACCGATTGGCCAAAATACGACTCAAACCCAATTGGCATAAATGATAAAACTAAATATTTTATTATCGCAGATTTAATTACCTTTTCAAACTTTTAAATATAAAATTAATTTTAATACAATTCACGTTAAAATTTAAATAATAAATTACTCGAGTAATATTGAAATCAATATACAAGAATATATCTTTATATCACTTAAAAAGCTAGATTGGTTTATTAAAATACTGTAAAAATAAATATATTTTTACAAATAAGGTCTATATAAGATGAAAACTAATTTTTAATTTTGAAAAATTATCAAAGGTATTGAAATTTACTAGGCATAATAAAAATCACATAGTTACAGCATCGACTGTATTTGTAAATGTTAAATTTCAAAATTGGCTGCAAGTAATATTTTATAAGATATTTTTATATCTTTTAAAAGATATTTTTTATGTTTATATAAAGTTGTTTTACAAGCCATGTTACTATTTTTATTTTACATAATTTAATAAAAATTGCTTTATTTTGACAATATTATTTTATTTCATATTCATTCATTTTTGTTCATTAATAATTGATTTTAATCATATTATTATTAAATTTTAGTAAGTTTTCCTTCATATTTAGTTATTAGCAAACGTGACAAATTGCACTTCACCCTGGTCAATCGGGCGTTTCCATCTGAAAAAACTTCATTACTAGTTTGATATATCAATTAAAATTGTTTCATTTTCTACTAATTAGTGAAACTGTAATGAAAATCTAAACCTGAATGAAAGAGGAATCAGGAATTAATACTTTAACTATTGTGGACTCGAATTAAAGTTGATATAATATAAATTTATGATTTGGTTTCAATTTTTATTTAAATAATTTTTTGTAGGGTTTGAAAAAAAGTTAACTCAACAATAAAATAGTGAACAATTGACAAATACTTCTGTTTTTTTATATTAAAACCTGATCATAAATTTATATTATAATAACTTTTATTCCAGTTCACAATAGTTAAATTGTTAATTCCTGATTCTTCTTTCAATCGAGTTTAGACTTTCATTTCAGTTACACTAATTAGTAAAAATGGAACGATTTTTACAGATATATCAAGTAGTATACGATAGAGCAAAGACCAAACTTATGACGTCACACAGCCTTGAATAGCTTTCCAATGTATTTCTTTTTTTAAATACATTTTTTGTATATCAATTAAAATAAACAACGATTTGTTGGTGTTATTTCGATATTACAATCACTATATATATTAAAAGCACACAAACTGTTATTCCCACTATTATTTAAATTCATTAAATACTTACCGATTGTTAAAATTAAAGAAAATGGACAAGGTGTTAGGAAATGTGGGATTTTCGACAAGAACTAGAAAGTTCAAGTAAGGGCAATTCGTCATGATTTTAGCGAATTTGGCTTGAACAGTGAAGTGGAGTGAAGGAGTGAAGCGTACGGCTGAATCACTGGATTTGATTTATTTCTAGCTATAATGAAATTAAAATCGAATAATGAGTATTTTTCTTTATTATTTGTATTTTTCCATAAAACTAGACACTTCACTACACATGATCGGTTTTCAATAAATTTTAAATAGATACTGTACTCGAAATCAGCTTGATGATAATAAGGACAAATTATCATGTTTATAATTAAATCATGTCTTTCATTGGATAAAATAAAACAAATTTACTAAAAGATTTCAGAAATTTCAAATGTGGACTTTGTTAACCTATTGACCATCAGTTTGGATATAAATTTTACTGCTCTATCATGTCTAGTATTTATTCTATATATTTTCAAAAACATTTTCAAAAAGCCTTTACTGAGAAAATTGTTTATTTTTTGACTATTGAAGAATTTTTGTAAATAAATATGTCGCGTGTAATGCCAAGATTGTGCTTCTGATTTTCACCGATCCTCGTAATTAAATTATAAACAAGCAGTTAGCAAATTATAAAAAGTTAAGAGCAGCATGGTTGTATGTGAATTAATCAAAATAATTTAAAATATTATTTATGAATTTTTCCAACAATATTAGAAAGTTAACTTTGCAACCCCTTAACATTTTCATATAAAGTTTTTGGTCTTAATATAATTATTTATAAAATGGCCTAGGTGTTACTAATTTATACGAAAAATCAGAATTTTTTTAAAAGTTGATAGAATAAATACTAGTTAGGGATCGACAATTGGGGTGGGGTATAGCTACAAATGACGAAAATACTGCCCATAATATTAGCGCTTCAGGAAAAAAAGTTTGAATTTACATTACTCCCCCTGTGCATCATGTTTTTGGATTTTTGTCTGCCCCCCCCTGAATTTTGTACAAACTTTCTCAAACAATGACCCTATCTCCCTGACATTGAGTTGATTGTTTATCCTTAATACTGGATATATTAGAGGGGTAAAATTTATAGCCAAAGCTAATGGTCACTATGTCTAATTTAATAGAATTTCAGCTAATTCTGCAACAATTTAACAGAATTTGATGAAATTCTCTTTTTTGTAAGAATTTAGACAGAATATTTTTTAAAATCGGGGCCTCGGAGTCATTTTCTCAAATTTTTGAGGGAGGGGTCCTCATTTTTCTTCATTACAGGAGGGGGAGGGGGATTTTCTGAATTTTTTCTGAGATTGGGGGAGAGAATTTTGGCTATACCTCCCATTGGTCACTCTTATAATATGAATGAGATTTTGATTATAAATTCAATTTTAATTATCATTAAATAAATTAAAAAGTAGATTTCTACTTCAAAGGATGACTCAGTGCACACAGCTATTAAAGTTTGTTGCATTTGCCTATCAATTATCAGAGATAATTCAAAATTCAACGAAACATTGTGACCAATTTTAAATTTAAAATGAATTTCTAATATTACATAATTGTCTGAACATTAACTGTAAAAATGACTTCAAATGAATAATTGGAGTGAAATATGTGTTAATAAACTGTTATCACTTAAAATCCATCCAAAAAATTACTGACGAAAGTAAAATTTTTACACTCAATATCTGCTTTACAAGTGTTCTTGAAAGTAGTTTTTTCAATGACAAATCTCGGTGGAACTGATATAACCAGTGAAGAGCTCCATTTAAATTTGGCGCTCATTCTTGACACTTAATTTATGTACAATAGTCTCTTTATGGGTATGACATCATGAGAAAATCAATGATTACACATAAATTAAGTCTTAATAAAAGAGAAAATCTTGCTCGCGAGCAAGGTCACGCTCTTCACAGGTAATAACCATGTTTTTAAAGCTCAAAATTAGTTTATTTATCATTTCTAATATAAAACTTATGAAAAACAATAAAATCTCTTTAAACATTGGCTTTTATTATAGATTTGAGTGCAAAATACATTAAAACCTGTGAATTAATTCTCAAACCGGGTTTATTTATTGGTTTTTAATATGAAACTCATTGAAATATTACTTAATTTTTATTGGAAATTTTGAAAAATATTTTCAATTTTCATATCCTAAAAAATTTTATCCACAAAAACGCCAGGGTGGCATTCCGGACTATGCCTACTTTGCGCTCCTCTGGCCCCTTTCCATTCGGAGTAAAATCATAGTCTGTTTTAAGATAATACGCTATTGAAATTCATGCCAAAATCATATTCACCTTGCTTAAGCACCATATCAATTATACAACTGTGGAAAAACCAATTTTGTCAATTCTATGTCCTTACTCACTATATTTATCCTTGATTATTCAAACGAATGACAATAATGGACAAATTCTATAGGAATAGTTTGTGTGTTCAATGGTTTGTAAACGATTTCAAAACGATAATATAAAAAAGAGATAAAATTGAAAGCATTAAAAGCGGCCAAAAACAGGGGCATTAAAGACAACGAAAATAAAAAACTATTTTTAAATTAAATTTAAAGCAAAACTGAGTTTTTTTTTCTTTAATGGAATTGCGGACGAAAGACAATTACTATACCTAACAAATAGAGAGTTGACCATGATTATTGGACAAGGTTATTTAAGTGATATTGTGGAGCAAAAACGAATTCAAGTGTAATGTAATCTAAAGAACAAACCAACAAAATATCTTCTATAAACTCATTTACTGTTTCATAGGTAAAGGTGACCTCTCATGGGCAAAGACGATGCCTTGGTTAACATTGCCATTAAAATAGTATACCGTTGAGGTGGTTTTTTTTATTTTGGACAGAGAAGTGTTATATCTATGTTCAAGTACTTTGTTTAATATATTTGATTAATTTTTTTGACCGAAAGCTTTTCAATATTAAATAATTCAAAGTAAATTTAACTTTAAGAATTTATAATCTAGCTTCAAGAGGGGGGGGGGCATGATAGAATTTTGTTGAATTACATATTTTGATCCCCAATCATAGTTTACAATAGAGAAATGTTGTAAAATAGAGAAAATAACACAAATTTTAATCTGGCAATAATAAGAATGTTATGTATTAATTAATTATAACTAGCTGAAAATATATTTTTTCCCTGATTTATTTACAGAAAACGAATTCTTAAAATAGTTAGTGGAGAAACCGATAAAATGTTGCTCAGAAGATGAATATAAAATAAGAACTAACTTGTAAGTAGAAATAAACTAGCATTTTATTATTTATTAGGGATAGAACTTACTGAATAAAAAAGTGATTTGTTAGACATAAACAGCCTTAAGGAATGGGACGAATACTATTGTTCTACAAACTAATAATAATGCGCTCATATTATGAGAACAAATATATATTCAGTTCAGTAAAAACAAATACTCAAATTGGATAATAAACTACTGTATAATCAATAGAAAGAGTTATAAAACTATGTTTAGTAGACTATGATTAGGGATTTGCAAGGTTCAAGAAAAGAGCTAGTTTCCTATATCGTCAAATGTAGAATTCAAAGTACTTCAGGGAACTTATCTTACATCAGAATGGCGGTGTTTTTTGGAGGGGGGAGGTGTGCAAGTTTTCTAAATAGATGGAAAGAGGTTTAGCTTAAATACCAGGTTTATCGACCAGAAATAATGCTTTCTATAACTACTCTTAAGTTTATTATGAATTGTATTCGATAAGTAGTCATGCTGGATCATGCTAGAGACTATGGTGTGGTGTAAAATGGGGTTTATTTTCTCAAAATCATAAAATATATATAAATTTTCATAAATGAAAAATTTATGTTAAAGTTTAAAATAAATATAAAATAACAGTGGTAATTTGCATAAATTTTTGTATTATAAAATATTTTACCTACGTCCACCCCTCCCCCTTTGGCAGCCTCTACCTAAGAATTGGCAACATAAAATTATTTTCAAGCTAAGATAATCCGGTTAGTTTTATAATAGACAGGATCTATTTTATCTTAATAATCCTTGCACATCCATTCGCATACTAAAATAGAGATACCTAGTAATATTCTATTCTATTTTGTATTGATTTCAATTAATCTAATAGTAAGTTTCAGTTCAAAAAAAAATAATCTTGTTTTATTTGTTCTTGATTCAATTTATTTTGTTATTTTAAAAAATTTAATCTCAATTTTTATATAATTGATTTCTGGATTTATTTTAAAGAATTTCATCTTTTTGAAAGTTTATTTTTCTAGATTTATTCTTGTTTTCTTAAACTTTAGAATTCTGTTGATTTAAGTATCTATGAATACAAATGATTATATTCTTTAATCCTGTTTGTTTTTTGAAAGAATATATTTTCTCAATGTATTGATTGGTTAAATAAAATAAAAAATTAAGTTTAATTTTTTTTAAATAATACATAACAATAGAGAATATTCTATTTTCAGAGAATCATTAAATTGTTATATATTCTACAACTGATATTGCAATTGATTTCCAATTCATTAATTTCTTAAATAAACAGAATATTCTTCTAAACAGAAACCAAACTTTTCAGATAGAATTCTCTTCTTTTATTCAGTGATCTTTAGCACTAATATTCTTGTGTAGACTTATTCAACTAGAAGCATTATTAGAGCCCTACAGAATCATCAAGGGTAATCATAAAGCATTAAGCCATATATATTCTAACCACAAATGATATGTGCCCTCTATTTGAGCCTATCCCTGATTAGTAGAGCTATGGGAGAGAGAATTTTTCTGATTGATTTTGAATGAATTCCTTCTACTTCTTTATAGTCCGACTCATGATCAAGAAGCCAATTAACTTGCTTATGTTGTATTTCGCGGACATAGATCTGACATCACTTAAATTATATAACGTATATCTCGTTACTAATACTTTATTTATTTTGGCCTTTAATTATTTTAAAATAAAAATTTGTATTCATTATATAATATATTATATTTTTAATATAGTCCACACATAATGAATAATATGTCATTAATGATTAGTAAAACATTGATTAAATCAGTTCAAAATTTCTATTCAATAATGACATACAATTCATATATGAAGGTTATTATAAAAATATATAAAATGAATACAAATTTTAAGATAATTAAAGGCTAAAATCAATAAAGTATTAGTAACGAGATATACGTTATATAAATTAAGTGATAGATCTATGCCCGCGAAATACAACATAAGCAAATTATGTGGCTTCTTGATCATGATTTCTGGGCCAAAAGGAACGCACCGATCAATTCCACGGCTGTGAAGTATATATATAACACATATAAAGAAGAATAAGTAGAGAGTAATCGAAAAAGTTTATGACTTACAGAATACAGGAATACAGTATAGAATAAGTCTATCTATTATAGAGAAGGACTTCATCTTCCAATACCATTATAACCAGTACTACAGAGTGCTATCAATAAAAATTTTTAATAGAATTTTTGTTTCGCTTTTCCTCAATACGGGAGAGAGAGAGAGAGAGAGAGAGAGAGAGAGAGAGAGAGAGAGAGAGAGAGAGAAGGAGAGAATTTGATAGTTAGAACCGAGAACTCCCACACGAATTCATGCAATTCAGCAAAAAATATCGAAGTATTTTATGACATTTTTATATTAAGTCCACACTAATCCCACTCCATTCTCTTCGATTCATATATCCATATCTTCTATACATATCATTAGATTTATGACTTAGTTTTGAAATTTTTAAGACTAACAGCAAATGTGTGAATAATTTCTTGTTTTTCGTGATATAAAAATGATTTATATTTCTGCCGAAACACTAAATATATTTCCCCTTTATATACATTTTGCAGGCAATAAACAAGATCTAAATTTGTAATAAAAATTTGATAATTTAAATAATTATCATGCTGAAATAACAGTATTTCAAATTTATTTCCTGACACATTAAATATTCTTTGACATAACTTAGAACAGGAAAAGAGAAGAATATTCTTTTTTTTTGGATGAAAACCCAGGATTTATTTGTAATATTTGTTTGCGAGCAATTCATTTTCTCATAGTCTTGGGTTATATACCTAAACATATGATTCTCTCGTCTCTATTCTCGAATCAATCAATTCTGTAAACAGTGGAACACAAATACAATACTCAAAGAGAGAATATATAGAGGTTTAGGAAGAATATGAACACAAATAATAATATAAAAGACAGGAATGTTAAAGAATTTGGAGTTAAAAGTTTCAGAATAAGAAAGACAGGGATGAACATGATCAAATCAAAATGGTAGATTATTGAGCTTGTTAAATTTTAATTAAATTAAACATAAATAACTTAAAATAACACAATCTCCTACTTAAAAATTAACTAGGTTGACAAAATATCTGTATAAATTTATGCTACCTCAATCTCGCATGTTAATACAATTTTACCAAGTAAATAAATAAATCTCTTTTCATAAGATTATGGTATACAGGATGGTTTTTGTTCAATAGTACCAAATGAATTGTAACACTATTACAGGTTAGCTCTACAGTACTATTCCAACAGATATTTTATAAATAAATTCAGACATCCGTTTAGAAGACCAGTCAATACTTTGCCCTAATATTTATCGCTAAAAATCTGTTTCTCCTTATCTCTTAGTTTTCTATACTTATTCTCGTCTCTACTTCCCTACCGTTCCCTTTCATCTATTAATAATCAATATGTGTGTTCACAAACTTATTGGCCAAACATTGAAAATATTATTTGTATAGAGAATAGAGAGAACATTGATTGCAATTTTGTTCTCTTCTTTATTCTTCTTTTTTTTCTACAGAATATTCTGTGCATTCGAGTACAGTATTTCGTGACTAACTCTCATTCCACTCGCTTTTTCTCTGTCCTCTTCCGTTATATGTATTAAAGATTTATGAGAAAATAAAAATATAGTCAGAGAGAAGAGGAGGGGAGAGAGAGAGAGAGAGAGAGAGAATCTAAAAAAATAATAAAATATAATGGAAGAGAAGAAAAGGAAAAAGAATTTTCTACTTTGATTTGAGATATGATTTATTTATTATAATAATTACTTTCTAATCATTAGATTTAAAAAACTATTCCTAATTCCGAACAGGCCAATTTTTGCTAATATTCATAAACAATAGAAATTTAGAATAGAATAATTATTCGAGATATGTAATTTTGTATTGCATCAACTACAAAAAAGATTAGGTAAAAAATTTAACATGGTTAGATTTATTTATAATGTTAATTTCATTGAAATCCTTGGCCAAAATAGGCAAAACGATTACTAAATATATCTCTCAATCCTAAAGCTGCCTCTATAAATTGCTCCTAACACTTTTGACCTTGTGCATCTGACTTATTGCCCAAACAGTACTAATAGTAAGTGATTTTAAAAGTAATTAATTTATCTTTTTGTTCTATTCTATTCATTTACGACATTGGCTAAAAAAAATAGTCAACAATTTGATTGTTTAATCTGTAACTAAAATAGGGAACAAATATATAATTAAATTCTCTTTAAACAATGTAACTCATGTCCACTGAAATTTGTGTCACACAATTCAAACGGAACGCAACTAGAATTCGGAGAAATACTGTGAACAGAAATATTGGAGAGAATAGTAATGGCTATAGAAAAATAGGTTAACACTTCAAATGAGAAGAATATTCTTGTGATTTCTATTAAAACGAATTGGTGATTAATTTAGTTATGATATCTAATTCGAACAATTAATGAATGCCTAATGTGTTCTTCAAAAAGTTATTTTCAGAAAAATAGCAAAGGTTAATTTCAAAATTTCCAAAACTGTAACAGATTTATCAGTAATATTGAAAAATATTCACTAGCTATATCTCACAGTTTTAATACCAGGAAAGAAAGAGTATATCATAAAATATATTAGAATTAAAAAGTTTTATATCTAATTTTTAAATTTAACAATTATGTTTTACAATAATTTCTTTTTTTCACATTTTATTTTGTTTCCATTCGCTTTTAATTCAGATAAAGATTTTAACTCAAAATAAAAACAATTTATTTCTGGTTTTAACAAATTAATTTTTTATGTGTATTACTTTTATCTAAATAAGATCAGGTTTAAAATTTTAATTGTATCAAGAAAAATCTAAATTTAGATTTTCAAGGCAATAGTGTTGTGAGTATTGTAAACTTACATAGCTTACGATCGTAAGTTACGCGTAAGCTTACGTAAATTTACGTAACTTAAAAATTTTAGGTTTTAAGTTACATTTTGGCGTAACTTATGAATGAAATTCAAAATTTGAAATATTGCATTATTTATGGATAAGTCTTAATTAAACAATATCTGGTATTTATAAGTCTAAATCTGGTTATTTGGACATGAAAAGAATATGGGAAACAAAATCAGATAATGTCATCACATGGTGGCAAGAATTTTAAAGTTATAAATCTTGCGCTGAATTATGCAAAATCGTTTACAGAATACTAGTTATTCCGAGGAGAAGTGCTTCTATTTAAAGAGTATTTTCAAAACATTCAAGAATTCAATCAAAAGAGAGAAATAGACTGTTAAATAGCGTGTAGAAAAATTGGTTATCGTTGAATCTCATTATTGATCTCATAATCTTAAAATAACTAAAGAATATTCTGATTCT
>JAQFXN010000416.1:0-22649 GCA_034693365.1 Liacarus xylariae | reverse complement strand
GTTTGAATCATATATCATTATGTGATAATCATTATTTGATTCTGTGTCTATCATTTTCTAACTTTGACATCGCCTTTGCGCCAATGATGAAAGAATAGATTAAGATTTTTTATTAAACTTAATTTTTAACTCCGTTTTTGAAAAAAGGAGTATATAGATTCGTTTGCACCTCACCCCCACCGCCGCCGCCAAAAACACTACCTCACCACCTCACCTCTTATACAGGTCTAATTTCCTTGAAAGCAGAATTATATCTTATTCATTCTTGTTTAATATAACAAAAGACGGGATGCAATAAATAGTATTTGAGAAACCTTATAGATGCAATTTCTTCTATTCTATTCATTTCGTGCAATTAACTGAAAACTCTTTTTGTTATTTGTTGACCCGATATTCAAAACCAATTTGTAATTCCATTATTAGAAATAAATTTTCAATGAAATTCTTTAATGTATTACATATACAGTATTATTATCTTAAATTAGACTTTTGTTTTGTATTCCAGTATTGAAAGCTTTTGCTTATTATTAGTGAAATTGTTTATTGCCCTTCAGTTCCATATCTTAGTATTGAGATCATTGTCTCCGATGTAATGATCACAACCGTGAAAATTAATGATTAAATTGTCTTGAATTTAATTTTGATTCAAATAATTAAATAATCATTTTTATATACCAAACCTCTATTATGATTCAGTTCTTCATTCATTCGCTTAGACTTTAATTAAGTTATTATTCAAATTCTAATGTTTTTTCAACTGTAAATCATTTAAATGAGTGCTATTATTTGCAGAACAATATCTAATTTATTGAAATTCAATATAAATGTTTTCAATTCTCTATAATAAGTTGCAGACAATAACTCATTAAAAACAATGCAAAGAATTTTAAACTTTATTGACAGACATCGCATAGATTTTGTAAATATATGACAAAAATTCAATTAAATAAATAGTTTTTAGATATAATTTCAAACAAATGATGAAATTAGAGATGAATTGAGACCGAACTCATCCGGAAGACCTATAGCTAGGAAATGCCTGATCCATAGATGGGTATAATTCTGTGCGAATGGAAATTTGAGAATTGAATAATTTAATGGATAATGAGTTGTTGGATAGTGTGAAACCTGAATCCGTGTCTCTGATCAGACACTCTTCCATACAACCCCTTAACTCTCCGATCTGATAGTCATCCAAATTGTTGGAAATCAGTTCCATTTGACTCAAATGAACATTCAATTCGCGTGCGCTTTCGATACCATATTTAGGCCAACAATTATATCCACATTTGGCAATGGATAGCATAGGTATCTCTTCGAATGCGTTTACAGAATATCTTACTTTTATTAGAAAAATTCAATTATAGTTAAGTCATTTAAAAGATTTTTCTCAAATAAATCATTTAAAAAAACGATTTCTTAAAAACATTTATAAACATTTTGAACTGAACTCACGATAAATGAACGAAATGCTAATAAATAAGAGAGTAATCAATGATGCTAGATGCATTCTATAGATTTTATCAATAAATAGCTCCAAATTATCAGAATTACACGCAATAAAAACACATCTGAAATGTAATTAAATTTTTTCATTTTTTTATAATTATTTTTTATATATTTCACGATTTTCTTAAATATCAATTACTACTTCAGTACCTCTTATTAAATATTTTAATAAAAACA
Organism: Liacarus xylariae; assembly: GCA_034693365.1. NCBI lineage: Eukaryota > Metazoa > Arthropoda > Arachnida > Sarcoptiformes > Liacaridae > Liacarus > Liacarus xylariae. The sequence goes on along the minus strand of JAQFXN010000416.1, from coordinate 20,963 downwards.
AATAAGGAAATGGTTAGTAATGTGCGAATTGGGTTTCATTCACGTCAATATCACTTTCCGCTCACACAATAACAGTTAATAACATTTAAAGTCAATGATTAATACTATTAATACTAATCAAAACGATTACCTAATGTTTAAAGAATTTCCTCAAATTCTTCATTGTTTTTAATTTATGTAATATTTTTAAACATTGCTTACGAAAATTCAAATGACTTCATAAATGTTTTTAAATTAATGAATCATTTAATTCTTAAGGAATAAATTAATCTACGAATGAATGAAAATTTTTTCAGAAGATTTTATTATCTAATAAGACAGTAAAAGCTGTAGTGAAATATACATAAATTAGAGGCAATAACAGTCAAAAAAGTTACGCAAATTAGTTGGAAATTTTGAAAATTAAAAAAACACAATAATCTACATTAAAATTTGGTTAAACTTTTTCACTCTAAGGATAACTTTTTTTATAGTCAGACTTTTAGAATAATAATAATAATTGAGAAAATAAACATCAATTGAGCTGCAGTAGATTTTACAAATAAAATTCAATGACTTGACTCATTTTAACAATTAATTTCAATATAATTCTCCTTAATTCAAAATACACTAAAGTGTCTCGAAAATGAAAAACATTTACTGTATATTCATTTAATATGTAAAAACTTTATCGAAAAGCATAATTTTGAAGCCAAGTTTTGTTTCATATAATAAAAAGAGTTTGCGTTTAATGTGTTTTTTTGTATGAGTTTGTTATTTAATGACAATTATTATATTATGTTTATATTATATATAACTTTTACAGAATTCAATTTTAATTCATGTATTATTAATGTTATATATATTCATAAAATACTTCTTCAAACCACTAAAAAATATAAATCACATCAATTGGTTTTTTTGTTTTATTATTTCACAAATCACTTCCTCTTACTTATTGTATAATTTATGTAAATATTTTAATATATTTCTGCTTTCATATATAATATCGTCATTTGAAAAACAATTCGTTAAGTGTGTGGCGATGAAAGTCAAAGAACACATAAAATGAAACTTTACTTTTTGCAAATGCAATCAATCAATCAATTAATTAATGAAAATTATTTCTCGTATTTATATATAAGTTTATTTACACTAAAGTTTGTAATAGTTTTAAATCCAATTCTTTTTTAAATATATAATTCAGTTCTTTATGCATTAATTGTATGACTTTCTCATAGATTATTACAGAATTTTATATAAATTTATTGTTTTTTTTTTCTTAAAATTTAATCCAAAGCTATAATTACATAGATTTTCATTTCAGCGATAGTTAACAAATAAATTCTTAATAGATTTAATTGAACCGAATTTTCTGATTGGAGAGACAAACAATTTAAACCAATCATTTTTCATTTTAATTCAAATTTCCTGGAGTTTTGACTTTAAAATCTATGAGAATATGATGTTTTTGTATTAATAGTAAATATTCGGTTTAATTAAACTAATAGCAAAATATATATAATTAAAAATCTAATGTAATTACAATTATCGTTATATTTTATTTTTATATAAACGGAATTCAATATTGAGTTAACACATACTGTAATCTTGTTATTTGAAAATTAGTTTATTTTTATTAATTGTGACTAAAATAAGTGCAAAGAAGAAGAAGAAAATTATTAACTAATATGAAGACTAATTAACTATTCTTTTGTTTAGTGAAAAGAGATTCAAATAACTTATTATAACCTAAACTTATATTTTTCTTTTTTAGCTCATATTATGTTCAACAATAGAGTATATAATTTATTGATCTCAATCATTAAATCTATCATAAGATCAGATTACAATTTATATACAGTATATTAGACTTAAAACTTTTCTTTTTTTTGTATAATTTTTTAGTCTTACAGTTGGACCCAATTTTCTGGAATTAATGTTTTGCTATTATTTTGAGTTTTAATGAATGAAAGGTTTTGTATCGTATTTTTGTATAATTTATTAATTTTTCATCGAATGTGAACTTTTTTCAATTAATTAGTTATTTATTAATTAATAAACTATAATAACTTTTTAGATCTTTGTTTTTAATAAAATTTTGCAATAATTATAAAAATGATCATTAATGTGATGTTAACGATGGGTTGTGTGGATGAGTTTACGGTGAGATCTCTTTTCTTCATCAGCACCTGATCGATGACATGTATGACACCGTTGATCGCCTGTACATCAGGTCTCACAATACGAGCCCTTTTGCCCTCCCATTCGATATATAGATTACCTTTGGATTAAAATAAAAGAGAAAAATTAGCGAATGATTAATTGAAAAAATGTTTTCATATGAATCACGCGTTTGTATTATATCTCTATTTCCTATCAAATAATGGGTCATTCGGTTCATAGATTCATATCTAATGCCAGCTGTTATGCTAACCATTGATATGAGAGATGATCTGATGTCTGCTCTGGCATTGACTTTTGTAATGAAAAAAGTCTGTCACTAAATAATAACCAAAAAGCACTCATTCCTGATATTTATTTAACAAATATTTAGGGATGTGCAAGCTCAATTGAATAACTAAATAAACAGTAATAGGTTTATTTTAGAATCTATTATGCTGAGCTTCATTACGAATAGAATAAATACGTTTTAACTCAAGTATTCTTCACTTTCACCATGCTTGCTTAATATTGAAAATCTAAACTCTCAAAGGAGTGTAGGAGCAATTTAATTATACAGTACAGAACTCACTTGTTCATTCTCAATATTATCTCAATATGTTTGGGCTAAACCTCACTAATACAGCTCAAAGATATCATTGATATACATAATAGCATAAAATTAAAATTTTGTATTTGCATTTTGTACTAAGGATTAAATTAGTTATACTTAAGTTATACTCTTTAAGAAATACCGGTAATTATAGTTTTGTTAACTTATTTAATATTAGATTTTTTTAAAACTATATTTTAGTAAAAAAAACCGCTTTTTAAAAAAATTGATAAAAAGTGCAAAAAAAGAAGAGAAAAACTTTTAAACATTTTAAAACATTTTCTTTTATTTTTGAATTATTCGATTAAATATTAATCATTATTTTGTAATTGAGATAAAATCTTAACTTAATTACGTTTTTGAGACCAAAAATATTGTGCAATCGATTTGGGATTTATTAAACGCATAATTAATGATTAAAGGATTGACATTAAGTGAATGAATCGTTGCTCTCTTTCATGTTTTTTTATTCCGTTGACTATCTTTATGAACAAACATAACTTGAAGGACAAGAAATTCAGGTTCAAAAGTGAAGAAACTTTTCAAATCATATTAGTATTTCTTTGCATCACTAATGTAACCACTGTTTTGCAAATATCCCTCTCTAATGGTTTAGTACTGTATAAAACTATCTTTTCTTTCTATTCAATTATACCTCTCTTATCAGTCTTTTATGTCATATCAACGATCAAAATATGAGAAAAATATTTAAATGAGAATTGTATTAAAACTAACATTTCTTCTTTACTACTCTGGGATCAAAACTATATAATTCCCAAACAATTCAAATCAAATTACAAAATTGCGTTTTCATTCTTGGTCTTAAATAACATTTTAATGTCTCAAATTAAATATTTATTTTTACTTTAAATCTTTAAGATTTGTGTCATATATTCTGTTTTAATTTCAAGTCCAAAGTATTATTGATATCAAGTTTTTTTTTGAATCGATCGCTAATTATATAAAACATTGTATGCAATATAAAAAACGAAAATATAATACTTTTTATGTCAATTATTTTCCTTGCCTTTCAACACAATGATGAATTGCTTCTGTTTAATGCAATTCCTGTAATATTGTGTTCACTAATTTTAAAATTATCCCAAAATAGCTTTCCTCTCAATCATGACATGTGTTAACATTAAGCGGTTTTTACAGTTAGAAAAGCTATTGAAATGATGGATACAATACTTGTATAATCAATGGATTAAAAAATTACTTTTTATATTGATTTATGGACAATATATTTCACCAATAGTTAATCAAAATAATATATCAAAATATCAAAAATACATATTATATTTATATTATATAAGTAATCGGTTTCAGTATATCTCACTATTTTGAGGTCTAAAATAAAAAATAATCTCCCGATCGGGTGATTGAATGCGTGATATAGAGGTTGGACTACAGGTCTATTGAAGAGCAGTTGAGTAAATAAAATTAACTTTTTATTTAAAAGTGGTTTTCAACTAAAGGGCTGATGACATAACCAAAATTTAAGGTGAATAGCACTCAGAACTGAACAGGACTTTAATTTAAGGCAATAAAACGCGAAAACAAGTTAACTGTGACTTATTGTGTATATATATTCGTGTTGTGCTTACAGTTTAGTATTAAATAAAGTTTCAATTATATTGTGAAACACAATAACTATTTTTTAATCAAAGAATTTTTCACTAAATATAAATTCGTTAATAGATTTGAGTTCACTTACCGAATCCGACGGAGTGTTTCGCCACTTTCAATATTCCTTTGACTGTATGTATTGTATCTAATTGTGTCTCGAGTTGTGTCGAAGAGATTTGTTGTCCGACTACTAAATGTCTGTCCAAAATCTGCTTTCGATAGGAAAAACAAGAAAAATAACGATATATTTAGAGATAAAAACTTTGAACTTAAACTTTTTAAAAAAAATAGTTTTGCAAAATATAAAAAAATAATAATCGACTCTTAAAAGTAATCATAAAAATAGGAACCTGTCGTCTCTGACCTTATATTATCTGACATTAAGAGTGTATCTAAATATATGGCTTTAATAGAAGAAATAGCTTTTTTTTGTATAAACTTTTCTCAAGATTTTGAGTTATTTATTATTCTCAAGTGATTTCTCAGAACATCTAGTCTTCAAATATCAAATTAAATTAATATTTATTTTTATAAACTTTTAGATTAATTGCTTTGATTTTTAAGATTCTGAATGACTTTATAATAACTTTGAAAACTTGAGTTTAAAGTAATTAAAATTATATAAATTATATATAAATGAAAATCTCATACATTTCTAGTATTCGCCGGAAATAATTTCAACTCTAATTGTTTATATTCGGAGGGGTTTTCCCGTTTGAACTCAATCCAGGCCTCATTCGATGGGACGAAGTAAGTGAAACGTCGGTCTTCACTGAGCAGTTGTTCGTTCCAATTCTGGTTTCCCTGTTTTCCCAATTCGAAAGAGAAGGAAAGCGACGGATCTGTTCTCAACTTATCGTATATGTTCTGGAACGGCATTCCCAGCACTCGATCAATGATGTGAATGATTCCATTAGTGGCACCGATGTCTGCCTGAACAGCGGTGGCGTTCACACCCCCGCCCTCTACTGTCAATCTGGTGTTTGCATCACTGCCTACAACTCTGAAGAATAGACTTCTGTGATTGTCAGCCGAGAGGACCTCAGGTTTGGCACCTCTGCGGATGTCATCGGAGGAGACGGACTGTTGTGTAACCATATGAAGACGCAGTAAATCAATGAGTTGTTCCTTATTCTTGATCAGGTACTCCACTTTGTTGTCCTGTTCGCTCTCATTCAGGTTATTAAAGGCCGCGTCAGTCGGCGCCAAAATGGTCTTCTGCTCGAGTCGACTGATCTCAGACCTGATCTCTGGCACCAAATCCAAGAGTTTGTTAAATGTCTTGAGTCTGCCTTCGCTTTCCTGTGAGAGGAAGTCAGCGATGGAGGTGTCGATTATCATTAAAGGCTTTTCAATCAAATGAATGACTCCGTTCTTTACGGGAATGTTAGCTTTGAGTACTCGACTCATTACCACTCCTTTATTATGTTTGGGATCAGCTTTGATGGTATTTGACTGAACATAATATGTTTGCTCCGGATTTATACGTAGAGTTCGGTTGATTAGAGAGAGTTCAACGTTGACTATCGCGTCGTTGGCCGCCGACCGATACGACTCCTTTCCCATGACATTCAGGAATAATACGTGGTTTGGGATGACATGTCCGAGCACTACATACTTGTCGAACAGCTCAGGTCTGACATCTCCGATGGGAACAAAGAAGGTATGATTGCCTGGCCTTTCGAATATAACCTCCTGATTGTTATTAGTAATCTTCGAGTAATAACTACTCCATTGCTCTTCTATTCCATAGATGGATGGATTGGAGATGAGTTCGAGTGCAAAGGGTGGTAAAGGCGTAGACGGAATGTATGGCTCCAAAGCCTCGTCGATGGTGTAGAGGAGCTGATCCTCACTATTAATGGACTTTAGGTTGTTTTCTTTGACGATCTTTGCGTTATTCACGTAATACTCTTTGATGTCCTGGTGGTCGCGGATGTACTCGTGATGACCTGTGGGTCGACGCTCTTTGAAACTCAGGTAAAGAGGAGCTGCCTCTTGAAGGGATGAGCTCACACTATAAGGAAATAATTCCTTTTTCACCACAACTCCAACTGAAATGATTGAGAAGAGAAGAAAATTTAATAAAACATGACTTTTATATTAACTCAACATCTTTTGTATTAATTTGTTCCTATCGTTCGTTCACTCATACAAATGAATGACTGATTTTTCAAATTCTCATATATATTGTACACTATTTTGCATTGTATTGATTGTAAACTCAATTAGAATATTATATCATTACTATTCACTCCTGAACTCATCAAAGCATATATGCATTCAAATTGATATTTCTCTGTTTGCAGACATTGAATTACATCTAATCTAATAATAGGAAGTTTTATTGATCTCGTTATACAACGAGTGCTCTAACTCTACTTGTTTTCCGTCATATTTAATGCATTTATAAAATAATTATTAAATTCATAATAGTTTTTAAATCAAGAATTTATATCATATTTTTATGGATTATTTTAATGAATACTAAAACTCAACACAAAAAACGCGGAGCTTTGCAACAATGAGTCCTAAGAATGACTTTGGAAACAATTGTAAACAATTCTTTTGTGCTAGTTTATATTCAAAAAATTCACTTTATTTCTCTTCTCTTCCAAGAATTGATGACATTTGTAGAGAAAATAATTTCAATAAAAATATAAAAAAATTTGCTCAAATGACACCCAAAAGCAGTGAAAAGAAGATGAAAAAGCTTATATTCTTATAAGGCTATAAATTTTTTAAAAAATCCCTTTTTTAGCTTGCCCATGACTACAATGACAGATGTTGCACTACTGAAGTGCCACTTCTTTGGTTCAATTTCAAAAGAGCATAAATTCTTTTCCACAAAAGATGAAAAATATAAATTCACCTCTTCATCCTACCCTATGCCCCCTTAGATTTGATACAAGCTTTTCCCAATCATTATTCATCCAATATCAATACCGATCCCCAAAAAGACGACTATTCATTATCTTTATTTAGAAGCAAAGTGTGCGACAATATGTTGGAGATCAGGGAAAGAGAGGGAGTTTTAAATACTATTTAAGCTATTAATAGATTTATAATATCAGTGTTTTTTATCTTTTATTTTGTGATAGAGTATTGTGAATATTATAAATTGTGATTGTATTCTATTTTTACGCTATAATAAATTCTTTTTATTATGCGCTGCACTAAAAGTTATAAATAGCTAATTACTTCTTAATTGATTTAAACTACCAGTGCTTATTCAAAGCTTAACTGTCACTTTTATCAAATGTTCACTTATGTAAAGCTTTAGTTTAGACAAAATAAATTTTGTTTGTATTACTTCTTTCAAACTCTTATTAAAATTACTGACAGAATATTCATGAGTACAACGAACAGTCTATATATCAATGCATCTAATCCTCAGATGTAATGCCAATAAAAGAGAAGACTTGTATTAAATGAGAGAAAATGTTAAGAAATCTCAAGTTAACTGCATTAGTAATTCGAGACAATGTTATTCTTTTTGCTTATTTAAGAGCATTTCAAACCAGATATAACCATAAATGTGTCCGTTATTGACAAATCGTGTCGATCACTAGTCTTGTGGCGAATACTGACAATATGTTCAGTAGTGTCAATGTTATGCTAATCATGTATTCGATCACATCTGCCATTTTAATTATATCACTATTTCTATCATTAGGTTATTGAATGAAATGATTTGCGATTTTTTTATTTATTGAATTATCGATAAATAAAAACATCCGCTTTAGTGAGAGGACTGGAATAGTTTGCTAAACAAACTTACAGACTATTGAAATGATTGAATGGCGAAACTAATTCTTGAATTTGATTTTCATATAAATAATATTTATTTTAATAAACTCTCAATCATTTTATGATATGATAGAACAGGCATTGGATTATCATTAATCAGTCGCGACTCAGGATTTGTGTCGCAATAAAAGGATGAAAAAACTAAAAATTTGAGCAAAATTCTAGTGAAAGACTTTAGGTTTAAACCAATACCGTATATGAAATCCTGCATTTATTGGCCACAAAAGAGAATGTGTGGGAAATACCGATTACCGGTCTATATCATAGACGGTGTGCTGAACATTGAGTATTGTGTTCGTTATCTTATTGATCATCAATTTAGTGACCGAACAAATCTGAAAATCCTTGTTTGGCAAATAGTGTAGAGTTCAGACATTTTATTAATATTAATAGTAATAATTGTGTAACTGATATACAGAGCATTCAAACAAAATTCTTATCAAATACTTTAAGTAAATACGAGACGAAATGGTGGAATAGACTTACCGACGTGATAGGAGGCTAATTTGTCCAAAACATCCTTTCTTAAATTTCTTGCTTCAAGTTTTTCAATCGCGGCATTTGTTGGCGCAAATAATGTCGACGATCTGTGCTTTAGAAATACCTGCATTACTGGATCCCTGTCTACCAGTTCTTTGAACTAATTTTAAAAAATAAGAATAAAGACATCAGATATTACAGTACAGTATTGTTAATTTGATTGTATAGAAAAGAGATAGAGTTATGCTTTGAATGAAATTCTAAACCGAATACTTGGTTTGTTCTGATTTGAATAAATAAATCGATAATTTTCTTTTGCTGTCAATTATAGTGCAAAAACTTATTTATTTGATACCCGAATCTGTAAATCTTCAGAAGTTATTATTTTACATGAGTTCTCATATTTTATACTATATTTTGATTATAAATTAAGTAAAGACTAAAATCTAAATATGAGAATAACATTTAAAGGGAATGATGTCGTGTGTGTTGTTTGCGACAGAATATAATAGTCGGATATGAGATAACTATCGATGAGAGACAGGCAAAGTAAAAGGACAGTAGAATTTTTTTCAGCACCGGGTATTTCAGTAATAGCGCAGTGCAGTCATATAGAATGAAACGAACAAAAAAATTTCGGGTTGAATTGCATTTAGTCATGCCTTTGCTTTTATAACAACGACATTCGCGGGAATGAAAGCCATCAAAAATATAAAGTTATATTAATGTCTGAGAGCAGAGACACACATAGGATATGGGAATATAAGTTAGATATGACGCCAATAATAAACTACTGTTACAGAAATACACTATTTCTCAACTAAACAAAGCAATTCTCGGTTTTGGCGATTTAGAGAATATCTACAAAAATTAAGCTCAAAGTACTTTTAAACATACAGTAAAACACGAAAAAATCAATATTTATTTTATGTTAAATAAATTCCCAGAAAATAAAACTTTTGAATAAACTTTTACTTCTTTTGGTTTGTTATTTCAAGAAAACTTTTTTGTGTTTTAAATATAAGTGTGTTTTCATTTCTTAGTTTATTTTAACTGTAGTTTTAAACTTGAAATAAACGATACTTTAAAATGAATACAATATCAGTCGTCGAAATGCAATGATTTTCGTAGACTTTGATACAGAACTTGGCACTACTGTTGTCCATACCAACAGTTTTATTGGTTTTTTCTGTTGCCGAATGAGATGATTCATTCAATGGAAAGGGGGATGAATTGGTTCTATCGATTGATATACTCAGCGAAAAATGGAAAACTTTTATTATTTAGTTGTTATATAGAGTTATAAAAATCAATTTTCTGTTAGTATATTTCACGATTATTATCAAATATATTAGAATTTTGCGTTTGAAATATATGGAAGTTTAGAGTTATTTTATGTCAAATCTTTAGAATATATTTTCATTATTTTAGACTTTTTTGTGTATTTTTTTGTAGTCAAATGTTAAGGGCGAGGGAACAAACAATCAACGAGTTTTCACAAATGCATTTCAGTGGAAATTGCAGGAAAAAAGTTTGACATTAAGACAGAGCCGGCACATTCTAAGAGTATATGCACTATACACGCTATAATGATTTCAGACAAAATTTTCAGGTGTTCTTTTTGAACGAACAAAAAACAACATATATTTTGTGTGTAATAGAGGCACAAAAAAAACTTTCTTCTTATGAAGAGTTTATTGATCTCAATCACAATCATATATTTCATAAATAAAAGACAAATTAAGTTGAAGTTTGATTTTTTTTCTAATGAGTTATCAAACTCTAAACTTCAATATTTTTAAAAAATTAATTTTGAAAACTTTAAAATTGTTTTTTCTCTGATTTTTTATATTTTCTTATCTAATTCTCAAACTTTAATATACTGTTCAAAAAAAGTACATTTTTTGTTGAAATACAAACTAATTATTTATATTTTGCTTTTTTTTAGGAAAAAGTAATTAATTGCAAAGTTTTGAATTTGAAATAAAAGTATAATAAAATTTATTTACATTTTATTTATTTGAAGTTTTTAAAAAAGTTATTAAAGCTTAAGTGTATGAAATGATTAAAACCGGAATTTCCAACCAATTTATGCGACATTTATATACAGAAGCGATGGGTTTTTATTTATTGTTTCCAAATAGTGTTGAGATGAGTCGTGTTTTAATTAGTCTTATTTTCATGTCTTAAGTTAACTTAGTTACAACTTATAGTTATGGGGCCATTGGCTTCTCTTGTTTAGTACAAAGTATTTTTTTTTAAAAACACATCAGGAAATGGCTTTTATTAAACACACAAAAGCTATGCATAATTTCAAATATACTGGCATTGAATGTGTGTTTGAATAAATTAAAACTTATCGATCTTGAAAATTGAATTCGTTTATTCTTCTCTTATTTTCCTTCTTTTGTCAGTTCATTATTTAAAATGTTTTGAAAAATATCACAAAAGAAAGTAAGCGCTCATAAGCAACAAAATATACAGTCTTTGCATATATCGATCGGAGCGATCGGAAACATAAAACTGGAGTTAAGTTTAGAAAATGAATTCAAATACATGTTAGACTTTTAAAAAAGGTTCATAAGTGTGCCAATCAATGCATAGTTTACTTTAAAATTCTAAATGAGATGCATTACAACAGAAAATAATTGACTTTTTAGAGATTTGAGAAAATGATAAATATTGTACTGAAAGTTATTTACAGATAGTTTGTTCTGCAAGAAGTGGTCCCTTTTTATGGGTTTATCTATTTGTGTCGGACACAAAATCTACTTCTAATCGTTTTGGAGAGTCTGACCGACGCCCTAAACCTTAGATTGCATTTACTATTGATTTTCTCTTCAGATAAAACATCGTTAGAATGAATTATATTGAATTTTATATATACAGTATATTGCCTTTAAGTATAAACTTAGTGGTCATCGATAGCAATATTATTATGTGCTTATGATATAACAAAATAAAAGAAATGTTATGCTTCTATCATTTTAAGTTTATTGTCATTTTTTGAGAACATATTTATTATATATATTTTTTCATTTACTAAAGAATTCTCTCTCTTATATCATGATTTGATTTGGAGTAAAATATTTGTTCAAACAAATTGTGAAATATTACTTTTCAAAAATATTCTTGAAGTAATTCTTAATTATATGCTATTTGTGTGTGATTTATGAATACCTTAATTGCATATAATTTCATATACTTTAGCATGATGAGTCATTCCATTATTTATTTAAAGCACAATTACTGCATTAGTGTATTTAATAAATTTTGAAACATGTCTTTTCAAATAATATGTTTTGAGTCAAAACTGAGTATCCATTAAAATATTTCAATAAAAATAATTATTAAATCAGAGATAAATTGATAAAAGTTAGATATATTGTATATAAAGAATTCTGATATAAACAAATGAAATGAAAATTGCAATTATTGCTATTCACTAAAAAATTTTTTGCTGTTTGGAAGACGAGTGACACTAATAGTGAACCAATTTATTAGTCGTGATGTTTGAATGAAATGATTTAGAAAATAGAGAAAGAATTAGAGGAAAAACCAAATTAATATAAAGTAGAGAAGAGAGAAGAGGGAAGTTGACTGCAGTAACAGTTACTGCAGGCAAACTGAAATAATGGACAGTAAAGTTATGTTCGCCATGTACCTGGACCTTCCTTTAACAAAAGGTCGTCCTTTTAGAAATTATAAAAGCCTGTTCGTAACAATCTCCTTAAGGTCTTCCTTCTAAAATTTTAATCTATCTATTGATATATCAGTACTATTGTTTGAACTTTAGTCTTTATCACTACTCCTGTGCTTATCATATGATGCGCATACTCTGTGACGAGGTCCTTTTCTAGAAGGACTGCACTGGCAGACCTTCTGTAAAGGTTAGCAAAAGGAAACCTCTAGTGTTCGCCAACGTTCTTAAACAGGTTTTGCACTGAAGGAAGGAGGGTGGCGAACATAACTTAAGTGTAGTGCAAAGTTTGGTGCCATTAAAGCGTTTCACTGGAACTCTTAGAAACAGTTCCACTCATGGAATCACTGTATGCCATGATATTTCATAACATTAGGCAAAAGACTATTTGGCTTCTGTTTAGTTTGCATTCCATTAATGCAATTCAATCCGAGGTCACTTCAATTTAAATTTATTGACAAAAAAGAGTAGCAATGCTTTAACACAATAAACATGTGAATATGGGTGCAAATTAACGCTCAACTGTAACAACATTTTGACTTTCCATTTGGTCCTCTATTCTCACTCCACACTAATCTTTCTCTATTCGAGCGTTATTTTTCTCGTCCAACGCTAATAACGAAAAATTGCCCCAAAATAGGTGGACAGACTGGTGGAGATGGAGTGGAGTCTAAATTATAAATAAATATATTGTATACAATGCCTTATGTTGTGTTAGTACTCCAATGTCTGTTCGGCTTCCATACACCCAACTAAAGACCTAACTATTCGACCTCTTATTGTTGTAAACTCTGTTCCCTCTGCTCTCTATTTAATATGTTTGGATAAAGTCAGGGCTAAAAGTTGAAAATTTAGAACACCTTTTCATAGCTAATGTATATTAAAAGTGTTTCTGTCATTCATTATCTACCGAAGAGTATGTGTTTCTGAAAATATTCACTTCACTCACACTATGCAATAAATTCCGAATATATTTCTCAAATGAATCGTGAAATAAGTCAATAAATAGAGTATCAAAATTCAGTTATTCAATATAATTTGGGTGCAGTTCTGTGCCAATAGAGTTGTTTATAATGACTAATCGAATTTCAATTTAGACTTTTTTGACATATAATTCGTGAATTCATGACATAATCTTATATTTATATCCATTAATACTTAATTTTTAGAATAACTTTTATTCTTGTTTTTAAAATATATTATTTTGTTGTAAATAAACATTAAATTCTGCAAATAGTGTTTAAAGCAAACTCTAAACCACTTTATTATTGAAAAGTAATGCCAATGTTTTCACATATCGTTTCCAATAGTATAAACATTTAAGTCTTGTCGGCTATAATTTGTTTTTCCTAAATTTCATGACTTATCACAGAAAGTGATTCAAAGTTAGAATTAATTGATAGCAGAATTGGCAGAGAGTTTAATGTTTCTCACAGTACTTTGATTTGAGTATCACTTTTCTGTATAACTCATCTCTCATTAGGATTAATGTCAGTAATGATGGAAATTAATTCAAATTATTTCTTCACAACTCCTCTAATTTTAAGTCCCTTTTCTTCGCAGTTTTAATTATAATTAACTAAAAGGTGCAAATTTAAGGCATAGTATGGATGGTATTGAGGCGAATCCAGTGGTGCAGTGATGAGACCCCACCCCGAATACTAAAAATGCCGGTTAAGGTCGCGCTGTTAGAGCTGTTGTAGAGATAGTTTGGTTGACTGAGAATTATATGAAAGTGAATCACTTGAGTGAACGCAAACGCAACAAAATGTCGGCGAAAAGTAAGCGAATGAAGAGTATAAGCGATATAACTCGCCATAGACTCAGACTATGTATTGTATTATACAATTGATAGAGTGATAGAGTGCCACAAATCAAAGTCTCCTCTAATCTATGAATTGTATAATGTATTCAATTGGACAGCGCATAGAGTAGAGTACAGAGTGAGTGCTCAGCGGGCACTTCGACCAAAAGAGGAATAGGAATCCACTCCTCAATCATATTCATTAATAATAAATATATGTATTTTCAATACAGAATAGGATAGGAGTATAGCAAAGCATTTTGGCATCAATTTGTTGCCCCAATGACTGCATTGCCAACCATTGCCACTAAAAGTATATATAATTCTACCGGAAATCTAATATCACATATATTCTCATCATTTCTATCATTCAAGTGATGAACCGCTTATTTATTATATTTTCACAATTCATAAACAAATTCATTCGTCAATCGATCGTTAATTAGTCACATCTCTAAATACACTTGTAGTAGAGCAGTGATTGTAATTAAAGTGTTGTTCAAAATTATGATGAATTTAAGAGTAGAATTATATTGTATTGTATTTGCGGATCAATTAGGAACGGCTTGTTTTAAAAGCTAACAAATGAATCACTGCTTCCAATGCAAGTGTAAATGCGTTTAGAAAATTGTTTCGATTTAAATGCTTTTTTAACTATAATATTATTATAAATCAAAGCGTAAATAGCATTGAGGCACGTATGGGGTGTAGGGGTGTAGTGAATAAACCTGTGATGAGAAACTTGAAAATTTCAAATCAGTTTCCAAATCATATGCTAATCAGAGTATATCAATGCAATTGAATAAAAATAAGAAAAATATATTTCTTTAAACTTAATATTTTTGATAAAAAGAAATTCTCTTATAAAAGAAATATAGAGACGAATGAATGATTGAATGAGTGCATCATTTAATTTAAGAAATGATAGAAAGTCGATACGCAATGAATGGTTAAGTTATTTTGGAGTGAAATCCTTGAATCCTTGAACGTGAAAAAAAGGAAATTTTTTGTTTTAAAAACACTTTTCAACACTACTTGTTCTGCTATTGGGTTGAGTCACACTTAAGAGTATATATGAGATGTCGTAAAAATGACTGTTCCTTTGCTTTTCTAATGAAATCTGTTTTTAAAAGTGTTTCACGAATTTCTTGATTGGATTATAAAACTTAAAACTTATATATGTTTTCCTCAAAGAACTGCAATTCGAATAAAAATTGATTTTCAATTAAAACTTAAAGAGAATATAAAAGGAATTTAAAATAGGAAAAAGGATACAAAATAGGAACAGGAACAAAAGGATTATTGAGAAGAAACGTTTGTTTTAACTGAAAAGGCACACAGAATTAACTACACTTTGCTATATTGTGCTGATATTTGGATACATTTTTTGTTGTGATGACTACCCGTGAACTGAATGCACAAAACACGGAAAATAAGACAAATAAATTGTTTGAATTGAATTCAGAAGTGGATAACATTGAAAAGGATATGAAAAAATGATAGAAAAAACAAAAAGAAATATAAGAAAAAGAAAAGACGATTTGTAAGAATTGCTATAATATAGAGCAGTGTATGTGAATGACTCACCTTTGATAGGTCTGCCTCAATAGCTAACTGGTCGTAAACATTTGTGGCAATTACTGCTGTCCAGCAATACAATAAAGTCAGCAAGAGCATAAATAAATTGATTAATTTCTTCATTTTAGTTGAAATCTTTTGCTAAATTGATTGATATTGAAATCGCACACTAATTATGAATTATTATATATAATGAATGAGTTGTGAAGCCAATGAATAGCACTATTAGTAAAATATTCCAAAATTATAGTGAATTATGAACTTTTTATATATAAATTCAATCAAATATTAGGCACTAATGTTCAAAAAATACGATACAAAGCAAAGGTTGTATTGGTTTTCGTTGAATACACAATGAATTTGAAGAATAATTGAGTCAAACAGTAATTACTATTCATTAAAAATTCTGAATTATTATTAAAAAGCGTTGAAAGAATCGGAAGAATAGAGAATTTGATTCTTCTTTTCTTTATATTCCAAATAAAATAAAATTTTGAGAAATACAACGAAAAAAAGTAATAATAATTGTCGTGAATTAGGTTTGTGCCCAACCCAACCGGCTTTTTGCGCGATTCAAACTATAATAGTATTGGTGTGGCGTTCGTTCAGTTCTGTCTGAAAACTGGCTTCACTTCTGCGAGACTTGACAACCGCCACAATAGTTTATGTGAGAGTAAAGCCTTGTTTCCCTGGTTTGCGAGCACACAATCAAACGTAGATACACTCTCTGCTAAAGCTGAGCCAACTCTACAACTCTATGCTTTGGCGCTTTGTATAATAGCAAAGCCCCTTCGGCTGCAGTTATAGCAGTTATATTTGCTATAACCTGTCGGATCAACTGCACACACACTGACGTGAAGGTTAGATGCAATGCAGGCAATGGTAATGCAGACAACAGACCAAAACACACACACTCTCTCGATGTAGTGCACAGTACTTTTGCCAAAATGCAATTGCAATACGTGCTTAAAAGCTATAATTCTCTCTCATTTCAATATACTCTCTCTTAACTAACGTAAAACGACTAACGACTGCGAACAGAATTAAAATCATTGGCCAAAACACAACTGAATTTCCTTTGCATATGAAATCAAATCGTTCGCCATATATGAGACATATATGCCATAAAGCAATAGAATTACTCCAGTATTGCCTCAAAAGCCTTAAATTTCCAGAATATTTGTCTCAATTCAGATGCGCTGACATATTATTGATTTTTCTTCTTTTTATACACAACTAATGCTATGCTTTAAGTTTGTGCAATACATGCAAACCAA
Organism: Liacarus xylariae; assembly: GCA_034693365.1. NCBI lineage: Eukaryota > Metazoa > Arthropoda > Arachnida > Sarcoptiformes > Liacaridae > Liacarus > Liacarus xylariae. Next base: position 3,930 of record JAQFXN010000416.1, on the reverse strand, counting down.
TAGAACCAGTGCTCCAACGGATTCCTACTTTAGTATCATTGGTCCGAATGATTCGAACTTTTCGCTCTCAAACACAATACACTATGTTTTCACCAAATCTTGTTTTACAACTTTTCTTACGGACCAACACAACCACACAATACCTGAACAGCGATCTCGTGGTTCACAATCAAAGCAATGGATAGTTTGCGCCAAAAATTGATAAACTTATGAAATTTGATATAAGATTTTGAAATAAAGAGCGCTATTATTACATAATTTGCACACAAATTCTCACACTTTAACCAAAAAATAACTTTTCACTCATTTCTTTTGAATGAATTCCTTCTTCACCACAAACAAACATTTTTATCATTAAATTCTATGACTCATTCATAATCAGATATCTCTTGGAATATGTTATTTACTAATTCATTCATGTTAATTTGTTCTCTATTGGACACATAAGCAGAAGCATGTATGACACTTATTGTCATTGGTCAAACAGATCTAAGTTTAAGAAAAATACAAATTGATAATTAAATAAATTTTTTCGCGAATGAATCTGAAAATATAATAGGAAGTAGTGATTAAAATAATTATTTATTGATTTATAACTTCCAATAAAAGAGTTTGAGCCTGTTTGAATTTTTTTTATCTTTGAACTGATTCCATTTATATAAATTCATGAATGATATAAAGAAAGTTTAATTTTTTTTTGATTCTCGATTCTGGTTCCTAATAGACCTAATTTATATAATTCTCATTAAATTGACTTCATTTTAAAATAATCCAATCCAATTTGGCAGTTAGTAAGCGGTAAAAATATACATATATTACACGAATTTAAATCTGAATTTTTATTTAAGATTATTTGAGTTTACTAAACCAAATGAGCATGATAACTTTCTAAAGATTTACATACTTATTTTAACAGCACAATTGAATATTCATTTTTATTCTTTTTGCCAACAGTCTTAAGATATATCATTCGGAGATATTTTTCTAGATTTTGCAGTTTTTTCTCGTTATAAATAAACTTCTATCCCATCCAAGAGATATAGAGGACCGGGTGTTTGTTATATGATGAAGATGTATGTGTGTCATTATCATACACTTTATTTCACTCTTCACAACAGTTTGCTCTCATATTTTTGAAGTTCCAAAACTAATTCATTTTGGATATTCTCCAATTTTCACATACACTACATCTATATTAATATTATTTTCCCACTAAAACCTATTTACTTATTCAGCAATGGTAACAGTAGTTTATGCCTCCCATAGTATTACAATAATTAATTGCTTTCATTTCGTTCTGGAACACATTTGAGTTTTGCTTACAATTGACATAAACTAATACTAACTGATTGTCAATAAAACACAAAAATAATAATTAGAAAACAAAACAATGTTTAGAGTTATATCAAACAAAACGATTCTTTGTCTTTAAAACTGATGGAAAAGATTAAACTAATGAAAATCTGCCACTATTTTACCCTTAAATGTCAATTATTATCTAAATTCGCTGTCATTTCTAATTACATTCTGTCGATTGAATAAAAACTAAAGAATTTATTTTCAGAAACATTTAATGAGTTTTTAATTATTTTTCAATTTATTAAAAAAAACAATAATTTGTTTGTATCGGAGAAATGTTTATTTTCTCATAAAATAATTCCTAATATTTTTGCCAACAATTTTTTCTATTCAACTAAATATGATTTTAATTTGGCATAAATATGACTTCAAGTATATAAGGAGTGCATTATTTTCAGTTTTAGATCCTTTCAAGATATGATTGAATTAGATGTTTGAGAGAAAAAATAAAATGTTTCTCAGAATCAAATGTCTTTAACTCTCTTAAGAGTCAGAGATAAAGATCGGGATTTAGACACAAAAAAAAGTTTAACTCAATTTTGTTAAACCCATTCATTCTATTTATTATAAAATAAAAAGATTTCAGGAATTTATGTCAGAAAAAAATGTTTTTTATTTCAAATAAAATGTATTTTCTATAAATAATTATTTTAAAAATAAAAATAATAATTAAAAAATAATGTGATTAAAGGCGAACAATAAGATAATTCAATTAATTAATAATAATTTAATTTAATTACAGAAATGAATAAAATTAAGGTTTTTTTTCTTAAATTATAAGAAATATTTTTGTTTGAAAAGTATTTTTAGTGAAAAGCTTTTAATTTATTTTGATTGATATCCTGAAGATTTTGTATTCGGTAATGAAGAGGAAGAAGAGGATGAAGAGGAGGATGAGACGGATGATGAGACTGAAGTGTTTGCGCTGGTTTGGGGTTTGCTGTATGTGTTAACTGATGAGCGCTGGTATGATGTATTGGGATAAGCATTAGAAGCAGACGCTTGATATGCACCGTTCGATGAACCGGAACTCCCACTTGAATATGAAGGATATGACGACGAACTCAATCCAGAGTATTGAGAACCAGAGCCGGCCTGAGAACCACTGTTCCAAATGGCTCCCGACTGAGTACCTGTGCCAGTGCTGCCTGAATTCCAGTTGGCCGGCATTGATGCCGATCCCGAAAATGAAGTACTCGGACTATTAGATCCGTATTGTTTATAATTACTCCAATCTGCCTGCGCTGAGCCATAATTTGGTAGCACTACTGGTCTATAAGAAGAAGCCGAGCCATAGAGGTTCTGATTGCCTAAGGCTGATGCGAGTCCAGTGGTCGGGAAGCCAGAGCTAAAACCAAAGGGTGGCGGACGGAATGCATAGGAATAACTGGATCCAGAAGTGAGATAAGGAGATGTAGTTTCACGCCTAAGAAATGACCCGCTTTTTGGTGAGAAAAGGCAACTACTCTTCAAATGGCCTTAAAATGAGCCGTAATTTCAATAAACACTATTCACCTGTAAAACAAGGCATTCATCAGATTTCGCAGTCGACTCGTCAACGATGAACGTCTGCCTCCGACCACATTCGGCCTCAACAGTGACAACAGTGATTGTCCACTGGAGGACAACCAGGAGGGCGATGACGAGCCCCAAGAACTGGAGACGGGGACGGGTGGAGGAGCTGCCATTGTTTGTGCCGGTTGAAGCCAACCATAGGGCATAACCGCTCCTATTTGTCGGGGTTCGGGCTTTTCTGGTAATTTATCGTCGATTTCATTGATATTTGTATTCAACTGTTGTGACTGATCTGCGATTGTCATCACCAATGAGGCCAACAGTAATAGACACACCTGTAGTGCGAAGAGAGAAGAATTGGTAAAACATTCTCAATTTATGTTCAGATTTAATAATACGATACTTATTTAATAATTATTGTCAAAAAAAACCAGTGCTTTAGTGCACAAGACATAGCTTTCATAGTTTTCATATCCGTAAAACTCATTCACATAGACTTCAAAAAAATAAGCGAAAAAATAGAAAAAGAAAAATTTGGTCATTATTTAGAATTCACATCACATCGTATTTGGAATTGAGGTCAATGTTGGAAACATAGTTTTAAACGCCGGTTCCGTTTCGCTGTGTCGGTCGCATGTCTTTCAAAAGGACATTACATAACATAACGGAATAAACTTTTTTTAGTTACACTACTTCTCAATACTAGTATTACAAAGCATTGAGAAGTCTATAAATGGGAACTTAACTGTTCACCAAAACTAATTGCTTAATGTTTATAAGGTTAAGGTCGGGATTAGAAGTTCACTCAAAGAAATACTCGTTGTTTGCAAATCATATTCAGTTCTGATTATTATTATTTATTATATTTAGGTTTTGATATTAATAAGAATTAAATTATAATCCATTTCTTATTATTTCCATAATTCCATAGTTTAAATCAATTTTTTTTCAATTTGAAACACAATTTTTTTGACACAAAATAATTTATTGAAAAATAAAGTCTCAATTCTCAAACTTTTTCTATTTGTAAATTATATCAAACATAATGAACACTTA
>JAQFXN010000415.1:0-22658 GCA_034693365.1 Liacarus xylariae | reverse complement strand
CAAAAAGTAATATTTTTAATATAAGTTGTCTTTATATAAAAGATCTAATGAAATAGCAGGGGTGTTCAAGGTATGCGTTATAGAGGGGAGTGTTGGACGAAAGTTAATAAAGTTGCTTCTTTCAATCGTCCAACTGATGATTTTTCTAATAAATCTAATTTTTATGCATACCTTTTCTCTTGAGGGTTAGATATACAGCATAACTACTTTATTATAATACTAAAGATATAATGATATAATGCATATACCACTGAATACCCCTATAAGTCAGTGGAATAAGTGTTATTGAAGACAAAGAAAAAATAAGTAAAAAAGTAATTTTGTTGATTACTGTTTGGCCAAATTAACATATCGATCATCCCATTCATCCGATTGCCAGCGAATCCAAAATTGATTCTCATTTTCTCTGTTCTGTAAACACAAAACTAATCATTTCTTAACAGTCTTTACATTACAATTAATGAACGAAACGTTGTTTTATTTTAAATTAGAATTAAAGCAACGTTTGTATATTAGCAGAGTATAGGAAATGCATGAGTTATTATACTGTAAAGCAGGAAATTGACGAAATGTAATAAAAGGAGGGAACCAACAGAACCAACACAACCAAACTTAAGATTCAGATGGGAATAATGAAAAGAAAGAGAGGAGAGGGGAGAGAGAGAGAGAGAGAGAGTCGTTAGATTAGGCCTTCTCTAAAAGTATTGCAAATATTTTTGCTTTCGATTGACTTTCCTAATGGTCTTTATGTATAAGAAAATGATTAAAGGCCTAAATCAGAGCTCAATGGCTGCATAGCTAAACGATTAGAGTTTGTCCATAATGAAATGATCTGCCTGTGCCTGTGCCTGACTCTAGTGCCCGAATCCATGGAAACACAACTCTAATATTCAAGTTCTCCCTCTAAAAAATGGCAAAGCTTTTAATGTTTAGTTTGTTCTTCTGTTGCATTGCATGACCAAAACCAAAGGCACACATAAAGCACTGGAATATAATCATAGAGTGAATGTATGGGCACTCAATTTTGTTGCCTTTGGCGCTCTTCCTTATAAATATCACAAACGACAGCCCAGTCTAACAGTTTTTTACAGCGAGGGATGCATTCATTCGGTGCCACATTTGCACACACAATGAACACAAAAATTTTTGCTTCAATACTAACTTTTTTCTATTGTTTCTCTCCCAACATATTATATATTGTTTTATTGATTTGTCTGAATGTCTATGTCTTTTGTATTTTTAATCCAATTTTATAAAAAAATTTATTTGGACTCCGAGTGGAAGCGATGCGAGCGATGCGACTAAATTTTAAACAATATAAAGTTCAGAGCTGTAAGTAATGAACTACTCTGACTATAAAACACTAGAATACTAGTCCTCTGTCTCAGCCTCTGCTTCACTAACTAAACACTCGAATGCTATCCCAATTCACTATTTCTCTCAATCGCTTCATTTGAACCCTCTCTCTGACAAAACACGAAAGAATAGAAAAATGAGTTATTTTTTCTGATTCACTCGTAAAACATATTGTGCTTTAAAGAGAATAACAAACTATTTTGCAGATAAAATAGCGAATCATAACACTAACGGCGAATTCATTGACTCAAATCTGTTTTGTTTCTCCAAAAACAATAGAGAACTGTAAGGGAGAGAGAGTGAGAGAGAGATGGAGAGGAGTATTGTGTAGTGTATACCGAATCCCGCATTAAAACTCTTTATAGATGTCGTTGGGCTTTAAAAACAATATAAATTGTCTCTCATTTGAGTTTCATTTTCTTGAGAAGAATTATGCAAATTAGCTGAAAAACAATTGGGCGAAAGGGGAGGGTATGAGTGCGAGTGGATTGCATTGTATTGCGTGAGCAATCATTTCCAACTCAGCCTCACCGCCGACTGCTATTAAACATTAAATGCGTTTCATAATTGTTTCAGACCCTCCCTCTAACCTATTTTAGAGTTAAGTTCACTATTTTCTTGTGCTCTCAATGCGTTTTAAAGTTCATCAATCAAATAATCGCACAATCCATCCATCCTCTGCTGGCATTACCTTATATTCTATATACAGTTTCATATATCGCATGTATTTGACGTTGAAGTTCCACATTTATTATGTCCCAAAACGGGCACAAATACACAGCTCTACAAAAGTCTCGGAGTTCGCAAAAGTCTCTCCTTTATGTCAATAAATTACAAAAAAGCAAAATAGAGACGAATAAAAGAATGAAACGAACGAAGCGATGGAGAAATCGAGAAATGAGTTACATTTTAAAGAAAAAATCTGATCTAAAGTTTAGTATTTGCGAGTAATAATCAATACTTTTTGCAAAAATGGGCGGAACTTTATCTAAGCCTAACTAAAATGAAGAGTAAGAGAATATATGTGAGGAAGACTTGGAGGCAGACTATTATATATGAGCTGCTCTGAAATTTTCATCTTTTAAAAAACTAATTATAATATAGTTGAACGCAATCTCAACCCTTTTGTGAATAAATAATAAGTTAGAGCACAGGGAAGTTTGAACGCACCTCCCATTCAAATCATTAATATGCAGATGAATGTTGACTTAAGCGCAATCCTGAGATGCAATAGACATGCCTTTATTGGAATATATTGGAGCGCAATATATGGTTGAGTGTATGCAAAGTCTTAAGTAATCAAATGTGCAAAACAGTACACAACAGAGTCGAGTCGATCGATCCAATCAATAGCGCATATTTAAAGGCCAAATGCTCTGCTTTGGGTCGTTTTGACTCTACTTTATTCCACATCCACTGTGTTATACTTCTTCACTTTGTTCTGCATTATCTTTTGCTGCAAATGTTGGTAAAGCTTTTCTCGCCGTCCCTTCAGATGATTAGCTTCATATGCTATGAAGATATAAGTTATGGCCTTTCCTTTGCCTATCAATATCTCTCCAAAAACATTTTTCCATATATTTCTCTCTCTCTCTCTCTCTCTCTCTCTCTCTCACTCTCCCATCTCTCGCACTCGTCAGTTCACTATTCGCCTGCTCTCCTGCTCTCCCTATGGCTCTCCATCCCCTCATCCCCTCTATTATTCGTAGTTTGCATCAACTTTTTATTTAGACGGCATATCATCATTAGAATGAGAAAAAAGGAAAAAATAGAGAATAAAAGAATAGCCATTTCACAAATGAAAAGACATAAGAAAAACATTGCTATGAGTTAAGCATATATACTATTATTGATGCAAAAAATACAGTTAATGTACTCAGGGCTCAGGGAACGAGTGGCACAGAGTGGGACAATCTGTATATATTTTATTTGTATCAAATGGGAAATAGAAATATAACAATGAGTGAGAGATGAGGGCAAAGAGTGGAAGAGTAGTGAGGAATAGTAGAAAATAGTGGAGGAATTCGTAGCGAATAAAAGTTGACTTTTATATGCGACAGAAGAACGAACACATCTTTGTATATGTTGTGAGTGAAACAAACTAATGGCACTATTTGTAAATGCATTGCCATTAAAACTGGGCTACAAATAGTCGGTGGCGTTTGGTCAGCAAAATTCGTTCCCCGTTTTTGCGCGCAATTAAACACTGGCAATAGGTTTGGCATTTTGTATTAGACTGGGCTTTGAGGCACAATTTACGGGATTCCTTATAAACATATATACTCTCCTCTGCTCTACTGTAGAGTAGATTCATTCGATTTCTATATCACATCTCCAGTCAATGACTGTTTGCCTACCATTTGCCTACTTTTTTATACTAACAATAGTATTATGATTAGTAATAGCACTAGAATTGAGGCATAGAATAGTAAAAATTATAACTATAAACAGCTATAAGTCCACAAAAAATAGAGTCCGCAAATTGAACTGAACTGTACTGCAGCTGCTTTTATAAAGTCATACATTTGATGCAGTGATGGTAATTGTGAATTATTTTTCTGGTCACACCAATCAATGACTGCACACGTCATAAATGAAAGCAATCTCTATGATAGCAAGAATTGTGCCCCAATTTAAGCGTAGATTTCAAATATAATTAACTTATAATTTATATCGAGAGTGGAGTTAATTCATGTTTTACTGCCTTATATTCAATATTAGCTGACGTCTCGATATAAAGAACTGCAGCATTATATAAGATATATATATACAGTATATATCATAAATGAATTATCAAATTAGTTGTCATAAATTTATAATTATTGCGCACAGAGTGGGGATTACCTTATATTTCAGTACAACACAAACAATGTCTCATTGCTTCTCTAAAAGTGAAATATGATTGCAAAAAAGTTCAGCTTTTAAGGCAATAGAAGTATAAATCAATAAAAGTTAATTAAAAATAATGAATGAAATGTAATATTTTGTGGCTTTAAATTACTTTATTTAATCACTTAAATCACTAAAAGCCTAATCTATAGATAATTTATAAAATGATTTATTTAATTAAATATAATTTAATTTAATTTAATTATAAATAATATATTTAATTAATTTATGAAAATATTTAATTTAATAACTAAAAAGGGATCAAAATATAAGTCTATAATAGAATTCAAAGATAGGTTGTATTATTAAGTCTAAATTTTTCTAACTATTGATTCAATTTATATTTTTTTTCTAATCATTTTTTGTTTTGTTTTTTGTTGAAATTCTATAGTTTTTGATGTTTGAAATGATAGGGAAATTGTTAGAACATTTGAAACTATCAGGTATTGAAGCACTGATTGAATGCTTTGAGGAATGATTGCCAACAAAATACAATTCACTTTATATTTGTCAGTATTTTATTATTTATTATTGTTTTAGAATCTTAAATATTTAGAATATATTACATTTAAATTACATATTTTGAATAAAACAAATATTTTCCATTTTTTAAGACTTCTATTTCTACTTTATATACAATTTATTGATTTTATTTCAAAATGCAGTCAATAATAGACATTGTTTTTTGAAGTCAAATACAATTTTTTAGATAAAAAAGAAAGTTTTATTATATGATATTCAAAGAAAATCATACAAAAGCTCTGAACAAGAATTGTAATACAAATTTAAATCATTAAAACTTAGGTTTTTATTTACTCTATTCTCATTTGAATCAACGCAATAAAGACTGAAATCTTTGGAAATAATGTTGTTTTTCTCAATATATTATAGAAGAATCGTTAGACTAATGATTGTATTATTTTTCTTTCTTTTAATGTTTTTTAGAAATGATTGAATTTGAATTTGAGATTCTATTGAAATCTAATTCTCATTATTTATTTTCCTCTGATATTAAATTATATTTCAGACTTAATTTGACAAAAATAAGAGTTTGTTATTCTGTGACTTCAATTTTATTTGAACTTCAGATTGAATTTTTCAAATCTAAAAGCAATGCAAAACAAATAGTTTCAAATCCTTCAATAGATGGCTCAAAATGTTTTGATAACTTCCTAAAAAGCATCGGATCTTTATTGACTTTTTTTCCTATGACAATTGCCAGGGTTTAGATGGACATTAAAATTTGATGTTTTTTCAATTCTGAACTATAATCAGGATCAAAATATGTAGACTGACAAAATATTAGGGTGCCCTCGTGAACCTAGGTGAAAAATTCTGAGGGTTAAATACTATAACATAATATAACCAGATTTATAGTCTTCGAAAATCAATTAACCCTACTATATATATATATATCGTTGAAAAGCTTATTCAATAGGAAGTAAATTGCTACTAGAATTATTCTTCTGCGGTAAGTGGCCAGCGCGGCGGTGATACCTACGGTAATGGTCAGACCAGTGTTATATGCCGTTGAATTTGTTACGTCATAAGTAAACATAAGATAAAAAATGAAAATAAACTTGATATTGTTGGTGCGGTTAGGTTTTAATAATGATATTCTGTGCGCTAATGCTATCTAAATAATTAGAATCTGTTGTGCAGTTAACACATTTAAGAAAATAAGATTAGAGTTGAAAACATTTTAAAGATTTTATTTTTGATACAAAACAAAGTTAAAATTAGAGTCTGTGTATTAGAGTTTTCATAACTTTTCATTCAATTCTTATGCAAATTCCTATTAATGTGTTGAACTAAATCAAGTCTTTTTATATTTTATATTTTTATGATAAAATTTGCAAAATAAAGTTCCCTTTTCTTCATAATTGTCACTAAAATAAAAAAAACACTCCCGAATTCTTTTATGAATTCTTTTAATTTTATTTAGTATTAAGAACTTTTTTTTGCATATCTTTAGTTAAAATCTTTTATTGTTATCTTTGTATTAATATTTGTTTCAATAAATTAGGCAAATATCTTATTAAATCTAAGAAAACTTTGTATTAAAATCAATAGACTTGATATAAAAATCATTTTATAGAATACTTTTTTCCAGACTAAATGTGTTAACTGCACAACAGATTCAAATTATTTAGATAGCATTCGCGCGCAGAATTTCATTATTAAAACTTAACCGCGCCAACAATACCAAGTTTTTATTAATTTTTTATCCGATGTCTACTTATAAGAAATATATAACATATACAGTGTCTCTAGTATTGAGCTTTGACTGTAACAGCCTTTGAAACAATCAATTTAGTGGTCGCGTGCCTTCTCGATCGGTGATTGGGTAGAGCATGGTTTGGTCACAATAAGCATTGATGACTTCAGAATAATAATTAATTTCTAAATTCTGTCAAATATTTTATAAGCAATAAATCCAATTAATTATATCTGATTCTCAGGTGAGTTTAGATTCTCATAAAAAAAATCAATAACTTTATGGACAAAAGTAATCAATAAATTATAATTTTAAGAAATCTTTATTTATATATTTATTTGAATACAATATATTTGAATACTTTTCTAATTTATAGATATAATTATAGTCTTTTGATTAGACATTTTGTCGAAATGAAGAACTGAAAACAGTTTTGTTTAAGAAAATAAAACAAAAGATTGTTAAATATATATAATTTTGCATACATTAAGTCATTATATATTTATATAAAAACTTAATTTTAGTGAAAAAATATAACTTTTATTTTCGAAAAATTGATAAAAAATATCAATAATTTAAATGTAATAATGAATTGGTTTATGAGAAATATATTGAGTCGAAAGCGAAATATAATTTTAAAAATTAAAGCCGACTTAATGTGCGAATCAATAAACAAAGTAATGCGAGTTTCGGTAATAACCACTGATATAATCAACGTTTGTTCACTCGACGACATGTCTTCTTATGTCCGTTATGCCAGTGCTGTTGTTGGCATTGCGTCGAACAGTAACTTGTGTTCCAACAGCTATAAGACAAACAATTTATTATTAAAGTAAATATATTTTATGTCAAATACTGTATTCTGTCGTATAAAGAGTGCACTTATATCTCAATTTCTCAGAAAAGTGCACAAAGACCTGGATATACAGTATGTAAGTGCACTCCTGTACGACAGAATACGGTAATTAAATACTAACCAGAAATATATCGCCTCTTCTTCACAGTTGAAACACTAAAATTATAAAAAATAAGTTTTATTAGAATAAAATCAAGAAATTAATAGCACATGTAATACAATACCCATTGCTTTTTCTTAATTTGTGAGATTTCTGTCAAATGCTTTTGTTTTAAATCAGTTATCTCTTGTTTGTCATGAGATTCTCGTTTTAGTTCTTTATTTTCATTTTGTAATCTATAGTTCAGTTGTTTCACTGCTTCCAAATTTTTTTTAAACTAAATATTTATCGCAAAACAAAATTCAATTAAAATCTAGAAAATTCAGAAATAAAAAGCTTTGAATTGTATTACTTGTTTGATTTCCTCTTTATGCTGTGCCTCAAGAGTTTCCTTAAGTTTTTTAATCATTTTATTGTATTTCGTCTCACAATTACAATCTCCAGAAGAACTCATTTGGTAATCATCTCTCACAACAGGTTTATTAATGGTCTGGAGTTGTGGCGGAACTAAACTTTGATTCAATGATTCGTTTTTCATTTTTTCGAAAGTACTCTTATTTCTGACCCCTTTAGGTCGTCCTCTCTTAGGGCTAACAATTGGAGGACTTGGCAATGGAGTAGAATTTGAATCCAATGCTTCATCTGGAAGTGGACTCGAATGTTGTGGCAAAGTATTGATCACTGGCTCCGAGTTCTTCCTGGATTTCAATTTATTCTTAACTTTTGATTCTTTATTGTCTTTAATGTTCTTATTTTGTTTGGAAGCGTTGGATGAATTCGACTCTTCTCTGAATATTTTCTGTTCAATTGAAGGAAATGACACTTCGTTTGGCTCTTTTTTCACATTTCTCTCATAACGTAAACCTCGTTTTGGAATTTTCACTTCCATTTCGGGTGATTTGTACCTTTGATTTGGTTTACTCTGTCTGACTGGTCTGCCTTTGGCCAGTGATGAAGTCGGTTCAGAGGGTTCCGTCTCATCTGATTTGAGTCGTTTAGTGATTTCGTTCTTCTGACTTGAATTCGAGACATCGTTTTCCAATCCATTTGTTAATCCATTCATTGCTCTATAATTGCGTTTATTATTGACTGACTTTTTAGTTGTTGTGACTGTTGTGGAAGTGTTGGTCACATTATAGACAATTTCTGATGTATTGTTGAAATATTGCGTCAATGACTGAGAGTTTGAAATAAAATTTTATTAGAAATTGAATTACAGAAATCATTCAATAGTCAATCAAATACTCACTTCTTTTTTAGTTTCAATCGAAGACTTGTTTGTTTGCAAAGCTCTTCGACTTTTCTTTGGACTTGTTTTCACTTTAGAAGCGTTTGTTTGAAACGGACTTCTCATTCCTTTATTGCGGGTCCGAATCGGAGATTTGACGAATATCTTAGGGGTTGAGGTGTTATTGGGGGCACTGAGTCGGGAACGACGGGGTGGAGTGGCCACTACTGTTGGCGTAGTCTCTGATGATTGCGAATCATTTGTTGAGTCGTTTTGTTCGTCATTCATATCATTGTTGTTCTCCTCTTTAATCTCTAATTTAATCGATCGCTTTCGAGGTCGAGACCCGTCAGCCCTCCTTCGGGGACGTTTGGCAGTGGCAGCTCTTACTGGTGATTGAATACTCGCACCATTTGATCCAATAATAGATTGCAAATTCTGCTGATATTGTTTCAGTTCCTTCAATGCCTGTGTCAGCGGTGGAGACATTTTAGTGATTCTGAGCTGTTGTAGTGTAGAAGTGATGGGTTTTATGTATTTGTTCTCAATGGTCGCCCTCTCATGAAATGAGCCGAAGAAACGAACGTCGCATTGATTCTTCTTGTCGTCCCGTTTGATGACCTTTGAGGGCCAAAACGGATATCCCGTTTGTTTAGCAAAAACTAAATCGTGCGGAGGATTACAGGGCTTAGAGAACCAGTTTTTGTCCAAACTTTGATTTGACATTAGATAACAGTCAACACATTCTCGTATTTCATTTAACTCTTTCTCGCAATCGGAAAGGGTCTGAACAACCAATTTCGCAATCGAACTATTAGTGCCATATAATAGTGTCATACAGTGAACTACAGACTGACAGTCCATTTGAAATTCGAATAATTTTTTATATGAATTACTTTTAGTTTTGTCTAACATTTTAGTCAAATCTGTTTTATTGAACAACAGATTATTAATCTTCGATTCATCGGTTTTAATGGTCGCCAAACCCGACAGTTCTTTATTTTTGTTAATCATTCGATTGTATGCATAGCCAAGCATTTGGTTCAGTTCAGTCACTGATACCACTCTTTCTCCGGCCATTCCTTCCGACTCTTTCTCTAAATCGCGACAAACAATACAAACGAATTGTTTATCCCTTTCATTAATATTGTGTTGAATACAGTAGGAGTGGTAGACCCGTTCACATCGGGTGCATTCCGTAACATTTCCGGGTTTATGGCATTCAAAGCAATACCAGTCGTGGCCATCTCTGGGACAACCATTTTCGGGCGCCATATATATAGTTATTTCTTCACCGTTTTTATCGGTGCCTTTGGTTGTCATAAGAAGTTTGTCTTTAATCGCATCGTTTATATACTTTTCGCTTTCACTTGTGCTCATTCTATAATTCTTATACATATGTGCCTTAAGTTTATCCAAATTAGGTGTTTGATTCAACTCTTTCAGGTGTGCTATAGTTGGCCACAACTGTTCGATTATAATATTCAAAACTATATTCGGACATAATGTTCGGCGCTCTCTGAACACCAATATATCTGTTGGTATATTGGGTTAAATAACAATTCAAGGATTAAAATATAAATTAAAACTATTTTATCACTCATTATATGTAATGTATTTGTATTTGAAATGTAATTCAGTCTCAACTAAATATATTATTTTCGTCTAATTTTCACATTTAGTGATATATTTTAAATGAAATGCGAAACCAATTTAATTAAAATACAATTAACGATAGTCAGTATAAGCTTTGGATCAAATCATATCGTTTTGAGCGACCATTAAATGTGATTCAGTGGTCAAACAAACTAATCAATTGATTAAAATAACATCAAAAACATTTGTATTAAAATGTTTTTAAACTAATTTAATCACAATTAACACAATCTAATCATTAATTTAAGACAATTTTTATATTGAGATCATTTCCAATTCCTTAAGATTAATGTTATTTAATATATTTAAATGTAATAAATAGTGAATTACCGGTCGAAGACATTCCGGGATTGTATCAAATGATCAAAACATTTACTTAAAACACAATTATTATTATATAAATTGTGTTTAATTCGTTTATATCTTCTTATAATCGGAAAAGTGATCCCAAAAAAGGTGACAAAACTCTGGATTCAAAAGAGAGAAAAATATTTATTCATTAATTCAATTTTGAAATGGTTTGCGAGAAAAAGATATAAAGAATATAAAACTTTTATTCAATACAATTATTACAATAATTAAGTCTTAAATAAATAAGACTTTTTAATCAAATGTCTTAAACCAATGAAATGGGGATTAAATTGTATTTAAAATAACAATCGATGAAATCATTTAACGGTTAAACACATGTCTTATGTCTTATAAAATGTTTTGACAAAACTTTTTAAGAACTCATTTCATGAGTCGATTCGCAAAATATGTTTCATTTGAATACAAAACCCTTTAATTCTCACCAAATGTTTCCTATCGTTCGGCAAAAGAGACAAAAATTTATTTCAATTAATTACTAATCGTTTTGATTCGCAATTAATTTGCAATCATTTGCAACAAAAAAATTGTGAAAAAATATAATACAATGTATGGACAGATATGTGCTTTTGTTCTGCAGTTTAGTATCTGATTGTCCTATAAATGGATGCAAATATGAACTAAAATCCCATTCAATACCACATATAATGCAATAGTATTTGTATTGAAATTACTATTAATACTTGTGTCCAATGGCTGGCGCTTAACATTAGATTAACTTTAGTGAAGATTTTTTTTGACAGAACTTGAATTTTTAGTAAAATAACCTAAAGTTGTCAATTGAAAATGTTTTTTGACTAATGTTTTTCGATATCTTTATTATTATTTTAACAAAAAGTGTCAGAAAAAATATTTTTGTTGAGTTTTTCAATCGATTTTCACAATAAAAACTTGTTTTTTAGACATTTTATTAAATTTAATCTATTTTTAAGTAACTACTGTAGTATAGTTTGTTTAGAAGTCTGTGAAAAACTTGTTTTCCTATAGACTATGTTTTGTTGTGTCAAGTGATTTGTTTATTATTTGTTTGCGATTTATTTAATTTTTTTAAAAGATGCAGAATTACTGTTAGTATGTTATGCGCAAAGTTACAGCTATTCTATGGGCGGACTCTAAACCATAAATTTATTGACTTTAGATTCAGTTTAGGAGACTATCAAATTGTGAAAACTAACTTGAAGAACAACTTTTATTTTATATTACTTAACAAGTATTAACAGTTAGTTATCTTTAAAATACTAGCTTTCAATAACGAAATCATTTCTATTAATATTTTATATGAGTATTCGTTTGTTTAATAAGTTTTTATCATTTGATTTTCAATGAAAACCAAAATTATTGAATGCGTTCCCAACTTTTCTGAGGGAAGGGATAAAGAGGTTTGTATTGTACTTATATTATATTAACTTTTATTAAATTAAAAAGTTGCAAATTTTGCAAGAATTGATCTTTGAAATAGACCTATTTAAGAATGAATGCTAATTTTGGAAGGAATTGAAATTGTCAGTCAATTGCAAACATGTATTCAAATTAAGTATTTTATCATATTTTATAAGTTCTCATGATTTAGAACTATTAAAAAATTATTATAATAGAAGTAATTTATGTTAAACGATGTGCTCAATCAATGGACAATTTTGTAAACCTACGAGTTTTTTAGAATAAATTTATTCATTTTTTTCAACTAAACAAATAGATATAAACTTTGAAGTTATAACAAAGTTTTTGAATAATCAAAAGCATTCCTATTACAATTTGTTAAATAGTCTAAAAATCCTGTTTTGAAAATATATTATAACCCACTTAACCGAAAATGGATGCAAAACAAATCAAGTAGTTATAACCGATACTGTCAAAGGAAATATTTGGTGCAAAAGTGATAAAAAACAAAAATGCTATTAGGTTGGGTTATACTATTGTAATAATATATGCGGATTATACTATAGCAACAAGTAAAATAATGTACAGTATTAGCATATTATTTGGAACAATTAGTAAAACACAAACTAAAATATTTAGTTTTCAAAGTGTAGCTCTAATTTAATTGTGCTTTCAAAGTGTTGCTTTCGTAAATTTTTCAAGAAATTAAAGGATTTGGTGCATTGTGAATTCATTGTAAAAATATTTTTAAAATATGTTATTTTTCACTACCAGTGATCGTTGTACTTGTGGGCTAAAACCACCTTTCCCCTTTTCGTAACGAATACTGCGAACAAACATTTTATACAGGGATGTGGAAGGTCCAAACGCTATGGAGTGGTATTTTGGCTTTTATTCCATTTTTGGGGTTTCTCATTTACTCAAAGTTTAAGAGCACCTGTCCATATACGTAATGTCAGGGGTCGCCATGGGGGTATGCCTAAATAGCCAATGACTTTTTGTTCCGAAGGCAATTTTTTATATTTTACTTTATTCCATTTTTGAATTTTTCAATATTTGAAAAAATTTTACCACCCCTGACTTTTTGGCAGAATTTTGTCAAAAAATTCCTGTTTATACCTCCTCTGAGTCGGCCGACCTTGACGAGTCCTGCGTGATGTAAATCACAAATTTTGTGATCCACATCCCTGATTCATATAAAGGTAGCCACGTCATACTCGATTGTTCTTCCGCGACTTTCCAATAAATGAGTAGTTTTTATTTCAAGTAAGATTGTATTAATACTTTAAACTTAACACTAGTCTTTTGGACTTGTGACGATTTCCTAAACCCGACCCAACCCGGACAAGTTGCTAACATTGTCAAACCCGCCCGACCTGCCCAAATTATTAAGAGGTAACCCCAACTCGACCCAAAGCCGGTCCGGGTTGGGTTCGGGTCCCACGTGTTTTGGGTTTACAATTCATGACCCTACTTCAAAAACATATGCAATACTCGGATGTGCAGTCCACTGCATTGCGATTTTTACCCTATACCTAGTGATGTACGTTATCGGTCACAGACCGAAATTGACCGAATATGATATAAAAGGAGTTTCGGTCAAATGTAACAAATAACCGAATCTGACCGAAATTTTGATAAAATTGCATTTGGAAAAGATTGTTTATTTTATAAAATTGTCATTTTTGACCCTTTTATGAAATCTCAAATGCCTATAGATTTTAAATACTATTCGGGTATTTTTTGTAATTCAATTCCATTTGTTAATTATTAAACTTTTTGTAACCTAAAATGACGCCATATTTTACTTTTTAAAATAAAATTTTTGTTCTGACCGAAAATGACCGCCGATTTTATAATTTTTATCTGACCGACAACGTATACGGTATACGGTATACCTTCCCCGATTGAGTTTTCCTAGTTAAATTTTATTAAAATAATCTGATTCAATAATTGTTTGACCAAAATTGAAAAGTCTATTGGTATGAAACCTATGGCCATTCTATATAACTTCATAAGCTTTCCCAAAAACTATGCCCTTGTCATTGAAGAGCTTGATTATCAGTTGTTTTTACATTTTTTTTAAATAAGATATAAACCAGAAATTTAAGAAACGTTTAGAGAATTTCTAATTCAATTTAATTTTCAAAGACTAAGTCCACAATTTGTTTGTGATTTTGCTATTTTATCATTTGATCACAAAAATCAAGGTTTTCTTCTTCAGAAACTTGACAGTAGACCGGAGAGTAGTGAAAATATACCTGTATGCTTATATGTATTTTTTCCATTGCTATACTCTTTTGAAAGTTATGTAAAATATGAGAAAGTTTTATTCCGTTCCTAGAAATATGTCATAAATTACTTAAAGAGTTTTTATAAAAATAACTCAAAATAGTTTAAATTTAAATTAATTTAAAATTGAATCAAAAGCTAAAATATATATCAATTACTGAATACAAATATTGTTAATATTATAATATAATTAATTTAAATTATTATGAAATGAGAAAAAGTTAAATTATATATTATTTTAACTTATTTCCTATCAATTTTAAAGAATTTCATTTAAACATGGTCAAATTAATTGTTAAATAACTAACCAATACATAGGAGTTAATGCTTTACAGTCCTATTCATACTTCCTTTCTTCTCCTCAATGCACATAACAAATAGATTATAAATGCAATCGCAAATGCCATTCGATCAACAGAAGGGGTATCGCTGTTGGACGTGGACTCGGGTGAGTCGACCAATAGAACCGTTTATACATTTGTCGGCTCTCCCGATGACGTTATCGAAGGGGCACTCAATGGGGCGAGAATTGCATACAAAATGATTGATATGAGCAAACATACGGGCGAACACCCACGACTCGGTGCTCTCGATGTCTGTCCATTCATTCCAGTCCAGGGCGTGGAAATGGAAGAATGCATTTATTGCGCACAAAAGTTTGCACAAAAATTATCGCTCGAACTGAAAGTCCCGGTCTTTCTATACGGCTTTGCATCCAATCATGACTATAGACGAACAGTACCTCAAATCAGATCTGGAGAATATGAAGGACTGCATCAAAAGTTGTCGTCTCCCGAATGGAGACCAGACTTCGGGCCGAATGAGTTGGTCCCGAAATGGGGGGCAACGATGTCCGGCGCCCGCAAGTTCTTAATCGCATATAACGTCAATATAATCTCTACTAAAGAACAGTCGCATAAAATTGCGCTCAATATCAGAGAACAGGGACGCAGTGCTAAAGAACCGGGAAGACTGAAAGCAACACAAGCCATGGGCTGGTGGCTCAATGAGGCCAATATAGCTCAGGTGACGGTTAATATATTAGACCACGAAATAACACCAATTCATAGGGTTTACGAAGAGGTTTGCAATGACGCCAAACAATATAAACTACCCGTCACTGGATCTCAAATCGTGGGTTTAGTGCCTCTCAAAGCCATTCTAGAAGTGGCCCAGTATTACATCGATAAGGAAAACCTCTTTGTGTTAGATGAGGACCAAAAAGTGCATTTGGCTATCAATCGATTGGGACTCAACTCTTTGGGATTTTTCGATCCAAAGCAGAGAATAATCGAATATATGTTAAGCGACAACAAAACTGGAACTCTTATTAAGAAGTCAGTCAAAGAATTTGTATATTCAGTTGGCGCCAGAACTACAGCACCAGGAGGTGGATCAGTGGCCGCTAATGTGGGAGCATTGGGTGCAGCATTGGCTGCAATGGTTGGGAAAATGTCTTACGGGAAGCGCGTGTTTGAACACAACGATGAAGTCATGCGACGACTCATCCCTCCAATCAATGCATCGATCAGTGAATTGTTATCTCTTATCGATTCCGACACAAATGCTTATAACGATTACGTGACGGCATTCAAACTTCCAAAAAGCACACCCGAAGACGTGGCCGCGTATGGCATTACATCTCTTAACTAATGAGTCTATGAATTAATGATTTTTAAACTTTTAAATATACAGAAGAGAAGAAGCGATTGAAAACGGCATTAGAGGTGCGATAGCAGTGCCGTTGAATTTGGCCAGAATTGTGTCACAACTATGGAATTGGGTTAAAGAATTGGCTCATGTTATTCATTATCCGGCGAAAAGCGATTTACAGGCAATTAATTGTTTTTAAACCATTCAAATTCAAAATTGTTTTTTATTCATTCATAGGTTGGCGTCAATTGTCTTAAAGTTGCAGTTTTGGGCGCTTATTATAATGTCATGACTAATGCCAGCGATACTAAAGACCCAGAATATAAACAACAGGTATATTATTAGTATTTAATAGTTTTATATTCATTTGGCTCTCAATTTTTGATAATTTATATTTAGATAATCGATGAAATCGAAAAATATAAGTCTTTGGCCGAGAAATCGTGTGAAGAGGTTCTCATGATTTTAGACGCGAGAAAACCATAAATGAATTCAAAATATCTGTCAGCAACTAAAGTAGACACAGAATGACAAACTCGTCTTGTTTAAATTTCATAGGAATGATCGATATTCTGTTTTCAAAAAAATATTACCGTATTTTAAAAACTTAATTATAAAATACAAACAATTACTTCAGTATTGAAAAAATATTAAGCACTCAAAGTAATTAAAGAATATAACATATCGAAATTTTGTTTGAAATGTCCAGGCTAGTATTGCGAAATAGAGAAATTGAGAAAGATTCCTACTAACTCTTTTGTGCCAATATGAATGAATGTAACTTATTTGAGAAAATTTATTAAACCAAATGAGTTTTAAAACGTGTTAAAACGATTTTTAAAATCAAACGTTTAATAACTTTAATGAATTTCTTTTTGTTATTTATTATTTTCGTCTAAAGAGTTAGTTTCGAAATTTGATTAAACGTTATGTTAAAAGTTTGGAGTCAACAAATCTATCTAGAGTTTGGATACTTACACAGAATTATCATTGATTACACAGAATTTGATCATTTTTTACAAGAATTACACGCAATGTACAGAATACATTTTACAGAATAGTTGCAGGAAAGGGTATTAAATGACTTAAATCATCCTGCATCTTTTGCATTATCTTTAATGGTTAAATCTGATTCATTCTTAAAATTGTCAGCTTGTAATTTAATTTATAGTTAGGAACAAAAGAAAAGGTGCATAACCACAAAAACTAGATAGTAATAGATTTTTATTTTATCAAAATATTAGTAATACATAGAAATAATTTATTTGAAATTTAATTTTTAATTAATTTTATTATAACATTAAGTTTTAGCATTAATATTAATTATTTATCCGAATAGATAACTAATTTCAATAAATAATATATGTCTATAACCAGTGTTCTCCTTTAGTCTGGCCTTCAACACGTGATATGCACTAGTGTACAATATTTTGTATTGTAATAGTATGTACACTAGGGCATGTCACGTGTTGAAAGCTAGACTAAAGGAAATCACTGTGGATATCCTTGCTAAATCTTTCATAGAAAAGTCAATTCACGAAGACTTAGAAGTTTAGCTAAACACCTGTCATAAGAGAAATACCTTAAGTTTATATCCATTCAATCTATCATTGGATTTCAAAGTTTTCACAGAAGCTGCAGATATGAGCATAATATTGTTGAGCATAGGTTTGGACAGGAATGAGGAGAGCCTGTGACGACAGGTGAGTATAGATTAGGCCGAATGCATAGGGCTATTGCTTCATTATTAGTTGAATTCTTACTGAGATTCAAAAACTTATTGGATTTGATAAGAAAATTAGAGCTTTTCGAAATTGCATTAAGAATAAAATAGTTGAGACATTTTAGGGATTAGTAAAATGTAAGAAATTCTAGTCTGAATTCTTCTTTCGCGTCCTTAATGCTGATACTCAACTGTTTTAAAAGTTTATTTTTAAATAAACTCTCATATTTAAAATTCTAAGGATTATTCTTAAAACAAGAGAAAAAAGATATAAATGAACCATTAATATGGTCTTGTACAAGTTATTTAGTATCAATAATAAAAATATTGTAATATTATATTTCCCACACTAGAGTATGAGATAAAACAAATATAACAAAACCAAATATAATAATAAAACCAAATATAATAATAAAACCAAATATAACAATAAAACCAAATATAACAACAAAACCAGATATAATCAAACAATAATATTTGTGTAGATTTTAAACAAAAAAAAGTGTAAGAAGAAGCAACTCTTCTAACGTTTTATAAGATTGTAATGTGTTTCAGTATAACAGTCACATACAGTAAAACATTGCGTCAATATTTTTGCAAACTTTATTAATAAACTAATTTATTTGACTAATATTTTTACAAAATTATTGATTTAATGTTTAACTGTATGTGACTATTATACTGAAACACGTAGTCATCTTATAAAACTTAAGAAGAGTTTCTTCCTACACTTTTTTTGTTTAAAATCTACAAATTTACAAAAAAAAATTCGAGAATCACTTCACTATTATTCAGGAAACTTTGCGTTACATCAATTAGAAACTCCTATTTAATGAAATTTTGAGGCACTGATCGAGTGATGTAAATATGATAGAAAATAGTTTTACGATGTTTCCAATGGAAAAACTCTTAAAAGATGCATGTTCTTGGCCAAACGAGCCTCAAGAACCTCAAACGGGAACGGCTTCATAGTTTACCGCTATTAATAAAGGAATTATAGTCAATTGTTGTGCATTTACTGTTATTATAAAAGCGGGGACACAGATAGACAGAGGCTGAAACACACATTCAGACATCTCCAAAGAAATTCGAGCTAAAGATTGTTAAGTGTGTTATTTATACTCCCGTCCACTCTTGTTTGCTCTCAATTCTCTTTTGACTTATATTTTTTTTAAATATTGAGCAATATTAATTAAAGTAATTTTTGTCGATTGAAATGTATAAAAAGTTAGAAAATGTTTGCAAAATATATACTGACTATTGTTAAAATCGGAATTATTATAGTTTTCGTCAAATCCGAAATATTAGTAATGCATAAATTGTTTTCCAAATCGTAATGAAGTAATTCATTGTTTGAAATCCATTTGCCATTAAATTGTTTTGGATTGAAGTCTCCATTAATGAAATTCTCGAAAGTGATGGCAGGTTTTGAACGAATAGAGTTTGTTATATTGGAGTTTATTATTGATATAAAGCCTTCGTTTTCGGTCGCGTTTTGAAGAGTTTTATTGTATAATTCAAGTCGAGATGTGTTTTGAATCAATTTTATCTCCTTTTGTATTCGTTTCCAATATTCTTCTGCATCTTCGTTGTCGTCGTCAATGAGCTCGTCATAAAAGATGGCAAATGTAAGGAATGCTATACTCAATAGCGCTAATCCTATTAAGAATGCTATTCCGAGATATCGAGTTATATTATTTTTGGGCTGAAATTAGATAAGAAAAAAGTTATTGTGAGCTATAATAGTGTATCCAATTTTCAATTTTCATCATTTTAAATGAAAATTGTAATAAAATGTACACAATAGAAACCTGAATTATGTATTGCAACTTGTATTGAGTGCAAGTATTTGTTCTATAGAGCTGAACGCACAGAGCAGTATAAATCCTAAAGCTATGATTTACTTCTTTGCCAAAAGAACTGAACATATCGTATATTCAAACATAAATAATAATAAAAATTACAAACAACTAGACTACAGTATAATATTTATCCATTTGTCGAAAATTTACTATCTTTTAACATATGAGCTGATCATTGAATAACATATGTATTGCTCTCAGCGCACAGTTCTATAGCACTAATTCTGTAGAGCAATATCAATTGGTATACATAATTCCGCTTTGTAATTTACAGTATTCAATTGAATTAAATGATATTTATTGGAATTGTTTGACTGATTGAACTACAAATTCTTAAAATTCTAAATATTAAATATAAGTTAAATTATTTTACTTTATATAAAATTGATTTCAAAATAATTCTCTTAATTATGCGGAATATTTTCAAACACTTCATATAATCAGAAAATAATTTACAAATTAGTGAATTTTATTTCAGTGAAAAGAAATTACCCAAAAATAGTTCATTAAAAAGCAAATCTCATTAATAAAAGTTTTTATTGAATAAAAAATTCTTTAAATAAAAAAAAACAAGAACAAACTTCTGTCTAAACAAAAACTTTCAAATGAATGAAAAAGAATAGTAAACAACATAACAAAGAGAATCTCCATTTATTTTATTTAAATAAGATAATTAAGTAAAACAAATAGGAATTCCTCACTCTTTCATCGGCGTACAGGTCTATAGTACTGGCGTTGTTGTAACTGTTGTCGTTAACACTTCCAACAGAACTGTTAACACTATTCACGTTATAAGTGCGGCTCATGTTTGGACTGCAATTGAAATAAGTCGCCAGATTTGGCACTTCTGTGAAATTTTCGTTTATAATGCCGTTTTTCACAAATGTTTTCGTCATTTTTTTAATTAATTTTTTTCATTTCCAATGAATCATTTAATACTTGTATAGACTTTATTGCAAAGAAATTCAATTTATTCGCGACGCCTAGTATTCAATTTTCTAGCATTTTATTACAGGATATTAATTCAATACATTTTGTTTAAATTACTTATGAATGATAACAATTTCTAGAGTTTATGCCTAAAATATACATTTTTCAGGATTTTTTATTATTATTCTGAAATCAAATAACTATAAGTTTCAATGTTTTAGTTTTCATTAAAAATGCTATATTATATGAATGCTATGGATATTATGAATTATATGAATGTATAAGTTGTATAATATACAGTGTATGCTATGAATCATCATTTAATGAAAAACAAAACGTTTAAATGTGTTTTTTAAAAAACAAATAATTCATCTAATTTCTGAAGTTATTTTTATATATTTTTTTCAACATGTGAGAAATCCTCTTTCATAGAAAAAAATACTATAACATATTGAATAAAATTATACTCAAATTCATTAAATCTGTTAGAATTTTTTATTTTTGAAATTGCGAAATATTTTTGGGCATGCTGGAAAAATATGTTAGCAAGACTGATATTTAATTTGCCGGTATAAGATCAATTTTTCTATGCTAAGTATCGATAAGGAAAATTGCAAAAAACCCAAAAAGATATTTGCTACTGAAAAATTAATTTTAAAATGTTTATTGTTTCGTCATTAAACAAGCATCTAATTCTTTAAACTGCTCTCATAACTTAAAATGATGCTTTCATTTGATGTTCATTTTTAAAGTCAAGTCAAAATTTCGAACTTTGATCATCGATAGGTAGATAGAGAAATATTTTTAACTGATTTGTGTCTCTCTATTCTATCGGTTTCTGGTGTACGTATTTTCATAAACTCATGGATTAATTTTACCTTCCCAAGGTTACCCTTCTTTTGCATATTAGCAGATTTGTAAAAATTTAAAATTTTTGAATTTTTAAAAAATATAAACAGCAATTAGATTATTATCGCTCAACAAAATAATAGTTTGCAATTGAAATTAAGGTTTTCAATAAACTTTAATTGATTTACACTCGTATACAATCCAACAAAAGTATGTCAATAACCATTTAGATGCTTATTAAAGGATATTTTTCATCACGAATTGACTTATCATTGTTTATATAATATGTTATTATTAATAACTAATATTTATAAAATTTTTTATCATATCTCTTATGATATATCAAATGTTTAGCTATAGTTCAGATGATTTCATATTTAAAACTATTAGAAATCAAATAAAATTTGCAGTCTAATTCTTAACAATCTAAGGATCAGCATTTGGTTTACTCAATAGTCTTAGAAATGTCTGAACTAATACTAGTGACAGGAGGGGCCGGTTATGTCGGAAGTCAATGTGTTTTGGATTTCTTGGTCAACAAATATGATGTTATAGTTATCGATAATTTAGTGAACGCAACCAAACTTGACGGCAAAGAAATGCCTGAAAGTCTGATAAGAGTGGAGAGACTCGCAAATCGAAAGCTTAAAGAATTCATTTTTGGAGATCTGAAAGATGAAGAGTTTTTAGAGAAAGTGTTCTCTAATAATAAAATCAATGCTGTCGTACATTTCGCTGCATTAAAATCTGTTGGAGAATCAGTGGCCAAACCATTGGAATATTACGAGAATAACGTGAGCGGAACTATCAAACTATTAAAGGTTAGCAAAACTATAGTACTTTTACATTGTTTGAACTAATATTATTATTTCTAATTTTGTGTAATAAATCAATTCTAACAAGGAGAATTGAAAATTTTGGTTTTAATATTATAGAATTTCATAACTTAGAAGTTCTTATCTTTCTTTTGACTTTATTTATTTCAAACTCTTCTCACAATAGAATTATTAATAATTGGACGGTTTTATTGTATACAGGCTTTGATCATAAAATTGCTGAAAATATTGAATGAAATAAGTCGATTGAAAACAAATTATACTTTAAAATTTATCGTAAAAAAAAAACAAAAAAAGGTCTGGAAAATCCAGCAAAAGATCAAAGACCTCTTTAGATAACTTATAGAGTGGAATAATTCTTATACATTAAATCACGTTATGTATTACAGTTAAACCTCCAATGAGTGTGACCTCTGATGAGTGAAAACCTCCGAATAATGAAAATAATTTTTTGACCAAAA
>JAQFXN010000414.1:0-22677 GCA_034693365.1 Liacarus xylariae | reverse complement strand
TATCATTTAAAAAGCCTTTAATTGCAAACACAAAAAATTATTATGTGTTGTTTTTGATGCCTGTCATTCAATTGCTATCTCTATCTAAACTCATAAATTATTTCTACAACGACTGAAAAAATCAAGCAAATCAGTTTTTGAGTTAAAATTTTTTCGATAATTATTTTTTGTTTTCAATTGAACTTAATTTCTTTAAAACCCGCGGCAATACTGAAAACTATAATATCAATAATTATTCTCAATTGTTAGCCAAAGTGCAGATAATTAATTCCATTTCATATAAGTTTGGAAAAGCACATGATTTGCGTCACATATCATACATATTAATACATTATAGTTAAGTCTAATGATCGTGAAAAAAGTCCTACTCTTTGTATTAAGGGTGCCCAAGCTTGACCGTTCTAGTGAGGGGGGAGAAGCATATGGGCAAGTATAAACCCCGGTTTTGGGTGCAGAAGTACAGAAACGCAAGGGTACTCTCAACATTTTCAAAATGCTAGTACAAAGGAAGTTTGTTGTCTAACCCCCCCCCCCCCCTGGGCAATTCTGCATTGTATAAAACAATTATGGTTCTATTTATAAAAATAACTTTTTGCACATAAATCAAATTATTTATTAGACATTTCTTAGAAATTCTGGTTATTTTGTAAAAACTTCTCATCATTTATTGAATATTGAATTTCGTTTTTTTAACTGACATTAAATGAATAGATAATATAATTTATTTGATTTAATCAAATAAAAGTTTTTTTACAGACCAATCATAAAAAAATAAAATAAATTAATTTTTATATCAATTTGATTATTCAAAAATATGTTTATCTACGAACAATTTTAGATAGATTCTTTATAGGATAATACAATTTTGTATGAAAACATTAAATACTGTATATTAATGAAAGCTTAAAAAAACTCTGATTGGAAAAAAAATCATAAAATCGTGATTCAAAAATTAATGTGTTGAATTTTATATGAAAAAAACTCATTAGAGAGAATTCAAGATATAAACATTGTGCCATCAAGTGCCATTTGGTTTTGAGCTTTCTCATTTTAAACTTTTTAGAATATCTAATGATTAGATTCTAATCATTCAACTTTCAAATGGGATAAAAATAGTTTCTTAAATACAGGGATGGGCACAGGTCAAAAAGTCAGGGGTTATTTGTATTTTACGTCAGTATTTGTGGCCAATCGCCAGTACCTCTCTCATAGACGTAATGTTAACGATTTTTTTGAGGGGGTTATTCCAGGCTGTACCCCCTTTTGCTCTTCCCTGAGTAAATAGTAACTATACAGTCGTCCAGATTTTAAACCGAGGGAGCAATAGTTTATTTTAGCTCATTAGCTTTGAGTTTTATATTTGATTACGCAGTGACCGATAGACAATATATCAATTTTAATTCAAGTGAGTCACTCATAAAAAGTCATTGTATCAAATTTTTTATTTTAGATTTATTTGATATTAATGGTAATCTTTCGATAAAAAATTAATAGAATATAAAACTCAAAGCTCGTTAGTAATGAGCACTGTATACTGTAACCACCCTGATTAAACACATGACGCAATCTTTTGGAGCACATGTGCGTACTGTTATTTGTGTTTTGAATGTTTATATGAAACTTTGATTGACAGCTCTTCTGCTTTTCAAACACTAGTATCTGATTTTTGATTCACAGATCGTTTGTTTTCGTCAGTAAGTTTGATATACAGTTACAATAATGAGAAGGGTTTTGTGAGAACCCTTTATATAGTATACAATGGTAATGAGTAAGAATAAAGCATTTGTCCGTTCAGTTTAAAATCTGGACGACTGTATGTTGATATTGAAGAGTTGCCGATTAAAGGCTTGAAATAAGAAAACTCAACCGAGGAATCTAATTAATGGTGTTTTTTATTAATTGCCAACTCTTTTGGTTATTCTGGAAAATTTAATTCACTCTTTAAAAAAACCTAAATTTGATAAAAGAAGAAATGCTAAAATACCCCACGAATTGTTTAATGCAATTCTGAATGTTACTTTATTTCTATATTTACCCATTAATTAACAATTAATGATTAGTTTATCTATAAATACGTTTTTCGATTTTTAAAAAGGCTTAAACGGGAATTCCAGAAGACATCAGAAAAGTAATTAATATTAAAAATCGATTCCTTCCTCTATTAATATTTGATAAGTATTTGACCCAAAATTAACTTTAATTATATTTTGTTATTTGATATAATGAATAAATTGAATACATTTTGAAAAATTAAATAAAATAAATTTGAATACAAGTTATTGTGATTTACAGTTTATTGGAAAAGTAGAAAATTCTAAATTATTGTTCATTTTTGGGAAAAGAAAATAAAAATTCAGGACATGTATTCCGATTCTATTATATTAATAATACAATAATTTACAAATGAAATTAAAAAATTATCTCTGTATTCAATGATTTAACAATAACTCTTTTTGATTGTGTCTTTCTATAAAAATTTCTTTACGATGAGTTTGATTTTGAAAACAAACATTCTCCTTATCCTACAATCCTACAAGCATATTTTAATATATTAATTTTTAGTAATCACCATTAAAATTCATACTCAGGATTTCAAACAACTGCTTCTATACCCCTGTAAATCAAACCTAACCGGCACTAATTTAGATTTGACTGAATTGTAGAAAAAATATGTAAACAAATGATTTAAAAACGATATCTTTGCAATTGAAAATATTCTTTTTAGTTAATGATTTTCTTAAATATTGAGTAGAGCCAAAAGTTTACTATTACAAGGGAAGGTATACTTTTTAATTAATAAAAATTATATATTAAAATTTTTACCAAATCATTAGAAAGATTTTCTATGAATGCTCTAAATATTATACTGGATTTGTTATTTTAAATATAGGTAATTTTTAATCAAAACAAGAACAATTTCAAAATAGTTCAATTAATTTTTATTTTTGTATTTATAATAGTGTTGTTTTAATTGTCTGTTCAACTGATCTAATAGAATCACTTAAATCAGATAAGCTATTTAATAAATTTGGATTAATTTTGCCGGAATTTATAATTATTTTCTTGAAAACATATATTTATTATTGATTTTATTTATTTGTTTACAAATTAATAATAATTAATGAGATTTCCTGTGCCTGTATATGTGCACAGCAAACAATCTTGCAAGATGAAACAAGCGGCAAATCCTATGTTGATTGCTTTATCATACTTGAGTGGATTTAAAAGAACACATTTACGAGAAGCTGATTTGTATTTAATCAAACATATAATCCTTTACATTAGACACTAAGAGTTCTTTTAAGCCGCAAATTAAACAACTTTACCCGCATTTATCACTTCAAACTCTGAACTCCTTCTCTAATTTGAAATAAACGAAAGTTTTGAAGAATTTACATATTTTAATATCACATAAATTATTTATTAGTTTATTCATCAGAATATATAAATAAATATAATCGATTGGTATTTAATGAGTTCGCTTTCTATATTAGAACAATAGTTGGCTATACATCCAATTTAATCACTAATTAATTAGAAAACATAATTTTCTTATTTTTTATTACAATCAAATCAATTGTGAGAATTTCTCAAAATCTATCCATAAATTGTTATAACTTAATATCGAATTTTAATTATAATCTTTTTGATTAATTGAAGTTAAAAATAATTTTTGTAAATATAGAAATTAAAAATTGCATTGTATTTAAAATGATTTCATTAACAATATATCAAAATTTCAAATAAACACAAAATTATATCGGATTTGAATTACATATTAACTAAACTTCTAAAACATAAATTCAAAAGCACTCAAAGTAATAGAGTTTATGCGCTCTTCTATTGAAGGAGTTTTTTGAATTAATGGTAAGTAAAATATAAGTTAAGACGACCTTGGCTGTTTGTTAGCAAACAAACAATAACTAATCTAACGCTTAAATCTTTTGGAACTATTTTTCTCAGTACTTCTTAAAAAAGTTTTTCTATTAAAGAACTTCAAAAACTTCTATTAAGCCTTTGAATAAAACTTTTGGAGTTATGCAACTCATAGCTGACGACAAGGTCTCCAAAAACCAGTGTATCCATAGCTAAGTGTGAGAATCCATTGAACATCATTTAGATTTTGAAAACTCTTAAAGCATTAAAAGCATTAAAGCTCTGGATTTTCCGCAACATTCAGGGCCAACAAATACACAATCTTTTCTGCAAATGACGTCATTAGAGCTTCTTTTGTCGCTTGAATTTTGCGAAAAGAAATAAAAAATTATAATATAATAAATGTTAGTCTACAGAGTCTACACTTCGGACTTATATTACACCTGAAATCAATTCATTGCTTCCATTCTTTCAATTCTAATCAAAACAACATTTTGTGATTTTTTCATTGATTTTGTTTCAAATGTTAGATAAAATGTCTCTTTTCTTAAGTTATTTTTTTCTAAAACCAATTTAACGAGTTTTGCGCTATTCGTTGATCACTTGATTCAATAGATTTATATAACATTAATAATACTTATTATGAGATCTAATGTCAACTATTGATAACGAGAATCGCTTTTTAACTAATTGTGTGCTCAATATTAAACATCTCTTAATTATTTTTGGGTTTTCCACTTCATTTCCATCGCTTCCATCACTTCCCTCTCCACTGTTCGACTGGTCTCTCATTGACTAAATCTGTAACAACTTTTTCAATACACAACTCAACTCTGCTTTGGATTAAATAAAAATAAATAAGTTTTTGAAAAGTTTTCATAAAATTTGTTTTTCATTCTTATATTTTTATTTATAAAGTTATGAAATCAGAGTTATATTAGATATTCAAAGGAAACAAAGCATTAAATGTTTAACAATTGAATTACTATTCACTAAATGTTTGTTTAGTGAATATAAAAAAGTTTTATTTCCCAACAAATTCTGGTTTTGAATGTATGATAAATGTCTGCACAAAATTCAAATTATTTGATGCCTAATGTGTCTGAAAGTAGTATAGAATGTGTACAACAAATAAGTCATTTATCTTTGCCATCAAATGTCTCAGCGATTAGCACTTCGACCACCACTTCGGCCATCAATAGTCCTCGAGATTCGTATTCGTGTTTTATTAGTGGACTTACGATTGATATAACGAATAGCAGTGATAACAACAGTGATCTTCAATCCTCGTCTTCACCATTAATGTCCGGCCCATCAACTCCTTTACTATTGACTTTGGAAACACCGACTGTCAATAGAAATGCTGCAAATTCTCCGATTCCGCCACTAATTATGCCAAATATTCCAAACGGATTCACTCATAACATAACACAACAAAATGAACAACAAATTCATATCGAAAATGTGGGACAAAGTGAGTCCAAAGCAATACTCTATTAAACTTTATTTCAATATTTGTTAATTTGATTTCAAAAATCCAAATGAACTTTCAGACAGACCTTACCTGAAAATATTAGAACAGCCGACCAACAGAATAAGGTATCGGTACAGGAGTGAGAAGGGCTCACACGGAGGACTGACCGGAGAAAATAGTTCGCAAACTAAAAAAACTTATCCAACAATTAGGGTATTATTTAAATAAATAATGGGTTTGTAATCAAAGTAATTAACAATAAATTACTTAAAAGTTAGAAAATTATCACTCGTCGAGTCAGGTCTTCATTAGAGCCAGTCTTTACACGAATGAAGACCGACCAAAGAATCACGTCCACAAACTCATGGGTCGGCACTGTAATGAAGACGGACACTGCACTATACCCGTCTCGGACAACATGATCGCCACGTTAGTGATGATTGAAACTCAATACACTCTCTGTATATCATTTCATAAAATGTTAATTTTGTTACAAATAGTTTTCAAAATTTGGGCATTTTATTCGTTGGCAAGAAAGAAGTGCCCGATATATTGTACCGGAGAAAACTGGAAGAGACCCGATCTATGCACTCCTCATTCATTAGTGAAGACCATCACTTCACAGGTTTGCTGGCATTCAAACAAAAACTTCTATTTCTATTTGTTCTCTAATTTGTGAAAACTATTTTAGAGATTGATAAACAAAGAATACGAGAAGAGACCGAAAGAGAGGCAAAGGATATGAATCTAAATTCAGTGAAAATTTGTTTTGAAGCCTTTGCGTATGAGAACGACATGAGTTATACCATTTGTAACCCTATATTCTCGCGTCCGGTCGCCAATCAAAGTATTTTACTTAATATATCTCTAATTTTTTAAATTATTAATCAATTGTTATTTTTTTCATTAGAATCTCCCGATTCGGGTGAACTCAAAATAGTCCGAATGGATAAATATTGTGGACCCGCGACAGGTATGTCAACCAATTAATAGATTAATTAAAATACAACATCTTTTCCTAAACTCTGTATTCCCGAGTCAAATGAATTCTTAGTCTAACTTATATTTATGCACAGTAAACAAAAAATGATTGTTTATTTGTGTTGATTAACTGTAACCGATTTCACCTCTTCATATGCTTTAGTTTAATCGAGATTCCAATCTTT
This sequence comes from Liacarus xylariae, assembly GCA_034693365.1. Lineage (NCBI taxonomy): Eukaryota > Metazoa > Arthropoda > Arachnida > Sarcoptiformes > Liacaridae > Liacarus > Liacarus xylariae. Next base: position 16,161 of record JAQFXN010000414.1, on the reverse strand, counting down.
TATATATAACTATTTGTAACTTTTGACCTAAAAATTCAATGGCTAAAAGGAATAAACCAGTAGATATTTATAATATATGGACAATTTAAACTTTTCATTCAAAAAATATCTACTGAAGTGCCAAATATTCTAAAATTCTTCACAATAAAGAATGCTGTAATAAAGTCTAATTTACTAATTATACAATTCATTTTTTGGCTTAAACTTATACTTAACTTTTCAATAGTTTTTGAATCTTTAATCTTCATTTTCCAAGGAAGTTCAATAATTTTATTTTTCAAAGTTATAATTCAAAGTTTGAGCCTAAAAAATTGAACATTAATATTGGACTACATATGGATAGTATAAAAAGGGTAGAAGACGAAGGGTATAATATTTGATTTTTGGGCACAATTTGTGAAAGATCAATTTGAATTCTAATAGAAATTATTTGCAAAAACCCCACTATAGAATTTTGAATACTTGAACTAAAATATACTAAAAGTAATTGATTTTTAAATCCAGAATTAATTAAATTTAAATATTAATTAATGAAATAAAATTTAATATAATATAAAACTGATATATAATTTAATGGTTAGAAATAGATTTTCGAGACAAATGAAAGTAATCTCCACTCCATTATTGTATTTTGATTAAAAAGCAAATATGTTGAGTTTATAAATACATAATTCCGTCACAATAATTTGTTTTGGATATAACAATGGTGATTTCCCTTCTCTACCAATTTTTATATCCCTTATAACGAAAACAGATCTTTATTTATACGACTGGACCCCTTTCCTCAAACCATCTCTAACTTAATAGACCTATAAATAGTTGAATTATATAATTATTAGTCCACTGAATATTAGTTGACTAAAAATTTTGAAACTTTTAATTCTTTTGAAAACAGGTTTGAAATTTTATTACATTCCGTATTGAAATTTTAAATTTCTTCTCGAAATGTCTGATTAAAGTTTGTTTATGTGAATCACGTGAAATGCCATAATTCATAGATAAGTGAATTGAATATATTTTTGAATCTCTTATGAAAAATGAATTGCATTCTAAATATTTTAACCGAAAGTGTATAACAAAAATCATAAAAGATTTATAAGAAAAATAAGAATAAATAACATATAATTTAATTTCTGTCAAAACAAAGAATTATTAAAATAAGTATATAATCTTCAACACTTCTCCGGTACAAAAAAAATCAACTTGATAGACATTTGAATTGAGTAGACATTATAAATATATTATATTTATGATAAAAAATAGTCTTGCTGAAGCACGATCAATTTCAGACCTTATCTTTTATTTATTAACTGGTTCTATGTTTTGAATCATTTGAAACTAAAAAACAAAAGTCCCTGAAATGCATATGCCTTACGAAATACATATCATTGCACCGCTTTCTAGTAGTTAACCTAGAATCAGTTAATATAAACTAGCAAAAAACAATGTTCAAGACATTTAATTAGTATTGCTGTTGTGGTAAGAATAAAATTTTTATAATGTCATAAAATCAGACACACTCTTGTATTTTACCAAGTATATTTCAAAATAGGCTCGAATAGTCCAGGGGCTCGAAAAAGCAATTCTAAAGCTTTTAAAAGGGGTGGGGATATAACATTTTTCTAAAATATTTCGCAATGTGCAGAACAAGAGTAAGTGAAATATAAAAAATGAAACTCTAGATCATTTTGTCTCTACTCTATTATCTATCTGTTTTAAATTTTAAAGTAATTTTCAGTATAATTAGTAGGAATATGCTTGCAAAATTTCACTACACTGTACAACTGCGAACTTTTACTGCGAAATATTTAACCTCTACATGAATACAGTATTTGTTTGTCAATTAGTTCTTAAAGGCTTCATTTATATTAATTCTATATCACGGTATATTGCTCTAGATCAAATATATACGGTATACATAGTATAAAATTCGTAGATATTAATTATGATTATTCTTTTCAATCTTTATTTAGAAATAAAATTTTTATTCAAATTAATAATTGAAAACCAACTTGAAAAAACCTAATTTGAAAACTACTTTTACTAATGTTTGCAAGATAATAGTTCACTTTTGTACTTCAACTTCTTCAACATTAATAATGGAATGAACAATATTTTCAAACTTTTTTTTATGACTAACTAAACAAAATTCATATTTGCCATCTTTAAGCCTAGATAACCACATTATATGTTTGGTCAGGTTATTTTTTGACATTAAACCCTTGGTTTGTTTATCTGAAAGATTACTTCAAATATGGATCAAATATATATTTTTAATCCATATATTTTTTTAAAAAACTACACAGTCCTTTTGTTCTTAAAATGTAATAGGGTATTTTCGCAATAGGGCAATACTAGTGGCATACTGGGATATTTTATCGATATTGCCTTTGACTATCTACAGTATATTAAATAGCTTACAATTTTTAATATGTTCCACTGAAACTTGTTGAAAGGTTAAAAAAGTTGAATGAAATGTTCAAAAAATCACCAGTATGCTCGATTATTTTAGCTGTATTATTTCACAAAATATGATTTTGTGCAAATGAAAAGTGTGTTCCACCAAGTTAAAGAGTATATAATAATATAGTAAACTGTATTTCAAAATAATAATTATCATATGTTTCATAAAGGTCCAAGAATGCTGCAATATGTTTATATTTGAAGAATTTTATACTTAAGCTACGTCAAAGATTTGATGTCTTGAGAAATTTAGTTAAAAATCTAAAAAAAAGTAGAAGAACAAATCTAGAAACGGTTGGAAATGATAAGTTTAACGGAACAAAAGCACGATACTAGTGTGCGAAATTGTCCTAAAAAATTTTCCCATTCTCTTCCCGTGGTCTTAATTTTCAATCCCTTCTCTTCCAGTTCCCATGAGAAAAATTGTCACTCCCGTCCCGTTCCCGTGACTCAATAGTCACTCCGGTTCCCTTCCCATTCCCTTAAGGGATTGGGACGGGAAGGGAAATTTGAGGGAATAGGGATTCCTGCACGCTATACGTTACAATGAGCCACCGTAGAAAGTGGGTTTGATTGGGTTAAGATTAAGTCTTCCAATTTGATGCTTTATAGGGTAAAGAGAAATCTCTGTTTGAAATGTCACTCAAATCTTAACTGTTAATCGTTTTAAGACTTAATAGAGAAAACTCCTAACAATAATGATTTGAAAAAATTATTCATAAATACAAATATTAAAGTTAGAGAAAAAGGTAAACTAATCAGTTTAATTTCTTAATGTATTGATATGAATACGTATTAAGGGATTAAAATTAATAGAATATTAGTAACAATATATATATAATTGATAGCTATATGACTGATATCAGAGGCATATCTGACTGAAGAACGGGCAGTTCAACATGGGCAATATTCTGGAAACTATATTTGTAATATTTGTCGTCCATCATATCAGAAAATGAAAACAGAATTAATAATACATCAAATCAGAAGCAAGCTATGATTTGAATCTAGTCTAGGTGATAAATTCGAGGGTTTTATTCTCTAAATATTCATAATTCTACAGGTTGTGCAATCGTCCTGAATTAATTCCACCCACAATATGTATATTTTTGGAAAGCTTATGAAGTGTCCAATCGAATGACATGGCGACGGAGTGGTCAGACCTCTCTTATATGTCATTCGATTCATCACTTCATAAGCTTTCCAAAAGGTGCCGCCGAGGTGATAGCCACGGGAGTGGTCAGACCTCTCTCATATCACCTCGGCGTTGGAGATTTACCACAAAAGAATATTTTAAGCAAAAATAGAGTCCTGATAATAAAAGCTTTCCAAAAATATTGAAGTTTGTATTAGTTTAAGAAGTTTGTACAATCTGTTAACCTATCAAAATTTACAGGATAAAACCCTCGAAAATATCACCTAGGTTTGCTAACGCAACCTAGGATATTGCCTATTTACATCTTTTGGTATCACTAATGGAACAGAATGAAAAAAACCGCAAATTTTAATTTCCAGTTCGGGTTTATTCATTTTTAGTAATTAATTCGATTCTGCTTTGATGGATGACAGATACATGATGAAAATTATGATCTAGTTACAAAATAAAAAACAAATATTTTTGACAATTTTTTTTACTATTTCATTGCTGGGGTTCATATTAAGGCTGAGTTCAATTTCTTTCCCCATTTTTGGCATATTTTTACGAACAATAATTCTGGTTTAAAGGTATGAATGGATTTACATTTATTCTTAAATATCATAAATAGGATTTCTATTGGATTTTGGTCTGGCGAATAAGCATGGTGTTCAATAACTCTCCTAAAACTCACTTTAACCTCCAAATAAGCCTGAACATTATAGCTAGTGTGAATTTATAAAGTTATCATGAAGTCTGTATCAACATATTCTATAATACATATTATTTTTGTTTTAACTCAATATTTTATAATCAATATTGATTTTTAGATAAATTTCATCCATGTGTATGAAATATATTTATCACAATTATGGAATCATAATCTTAAAAAAGTTTACATGGTTCTAATTATTATGACAAAACCTTAAATATTATATTAAAAAAATTATTGAGTAATAAAACATTATTGATTAACAATATATAAACAAGTGACGACAGGTTGGATATCGTGTCAAATTTAATAAAGTCCTCACTGTATATACAGTGGAGACAAATGTAAACTGAATATCTAGTAGATAAACATTTTACTAGTAAGAATTTAGATATTTCACAGAATATTTAAAAGACTGCACCATGTGCTCCATCTTCTCAGAATTGCTACAGGACTGGATCGTGAACAACCTTGGGAGTAGGGCCCAAAATCACAGGAAGGATTCCCCTTTGCCCATACCTCATAAATAAGCAAGAGTGTAAATAAATCTGATTTGAAGGGAAAACTTCAAATTAAGTTTTCTACAATAAATTGTAAGATAGCTAGAAATGACAAAATACTTCAAATTAGTATGAAAATAAAAGCTCAATAATCCAATTATACTTTCCCCTGTTATAGGTCCCCTTCAAAGATGCCCAATGGCCTAACCGGTTTTAGTATCATAGAAGATTTAATTTAAAAACATAAGTTATCTATAATCATTTATAAAATTTAATTACGATAATATTTTACAAATATAACGCTAATTACAATATTAATTCTGTTATTTTATAGAACTGAATTTAATTTTTTTATACGATACTTGTTTTTTTCAAGACAAATTGATAATTAAATTGGACAATAGTTTAAATCAGCGGTGTTGATTTTATTTGCAGCGTTTCAAAAAATTTTGTAACGTAGCTTATTTTAGTTGAATTATCACTATTATATAGCATGAAATATTAATACAAATCGTTACTCAAAAACAATATTATTTGCCTCTAATATAGAAATTAGAGTTTAATCCTTGAGTTAAATTAGAGTTGAATTATTGAATCTTTGTTATAGAAAGTCTTTGTTATATACTTTACTTTACACTTGAAATGAAATACACCTACAAATGAAACTATTGTTTCGCTTGTATTCATTTAATTGATATTTTTAAACCTCTCCTTTACTTACAAAAGTATATAATATATGAATCTTTGCACGTTCTACGTATCTTTTTTGAAAGCTTATAAATTATTACTCTATTTATATATTTTGATGATGCGCGCATCACCAAATCAGCGTCGCTGCTCTATAGTATAGAGTCTATACCATTGAATGAATGTTTTTTTGTTAAGCATGTTTTAATATGAATTCAATTCTAAATAAAGAACTTTATTTTATATAGTTGAATAAATTTCAAAATCTTTTTACAATATTTAGTCATTAATGAAGATTTTATATTCAAATGTGCCTAAGTTAGTTTTAACCAACATACATCTACTATAATTAACTTCGGCATCTAAATTGAGTTTTGAATAATTTCTAATGTTCCTAGTTTTTATTGTCCCACTATCAAAAATCTCTTTATTGTTTTGTCAAATATAAATTAAGCGCTTCTTACTATTGAAGCTTTATTATTCTTGTTTATGACTTTTATCATTAATAAATTTTTATTGTGTAAAATCACCATTATATAATATATATAAACAGATAATTTAATTTTTAATAAAAAATAAAATGTTTTATTAATACCAAATTATATTTTTATAACTCTATTTAGACTTACATACTATTATTGTTCTTAAATGTTAGTAGAAAAGTTATATTATCCCACAGAGAGCTGTTAAAAACGGATAAACATTTCATTTCAACCAAATTAATATAATTACCCAATGAAGCAGAAATAGCTCAAAGATATTCAAATTAGATTGGAAAACAAATTATATTAATAAGATCAAGGGAATTTATCATTGGTTATGTCCATAAAGAATCTTAATTCTAGTAATGGTTATTTTTCCGTTATTGTCTGAAAATTCACCAAATGCTATAAAAAGGCGTTGTTATAGAAACACGTTTAGACGTTAGACATGTTTCTATAACAACGCCTTTCTATAGCATTTGGTGAATTTTCAGACAATAGAGGATAATCAACCTTTATTCGAATTAAAATTCTTTATACTTATGTCTAACTTATGATTTAATTTAAATTTTATATTCTTTTTATTTTGTATGATTAACTAATAATCTCGATGTAATATGCATTAAATATTTATGATTACTAATCTATTTATGATAACTAAATTTCAGGATTATTTATTAAGTTTTATTAAAGGCAAATATTTATTATTGTGAATAGACATGCAAATACATCCTTACAATCGATAATTAGTCCAATGTTAATGTAGAATTTTTTTTTAAGTTCAAGCATTAATAAAATTATTGAACTTTCTATTACATACTTTGACAATCGAGAGTCAATATTCAACAACTGTCAACAAATTCAAAATTATTTTTTTTTAAGTGTAAGTCTGTTGGACTTAATATGGATAGTAAAAAAATGATTCAGACGTTGAGTAAATAGGATTTGCGACGGCTGCTATTTGAATTTCTATTTACAATAATAAATATTAGCCTTAAATAAAACTTAATAAATTATCCTGAAATTTAGTTATCATAAATAGATTAGTAATCATAAATATTTAATACATATTACATCGAGATTATTAGTTAATCATACAAAATAAAAAAAATATAAAATTTAAATAAAATGATAAATTTTAAGGCATAGCCAATTAACATATCTTGGGATAAAATTTATATTGTTAATTTGATTAAATTATACTGAAATGATAAAAAAATTACTATATAAGCATTGAATAAAAGGAATTCAAATTATTATGTTTATTATAATATAAATGATTTCAATAGTTCTAAAATAAATGAAATAATGAATGCAAAAGCATATATTTTATGGTTTATTGGATTTAATTTACACTCGTTTTGTGTACAACAGACTGATCAAGTTACACTATTCAACTCGATTGATAAATATGATCGGGTATTAACTTATAAATATTAAAATATAAAATTGTTACATTTGTTTGTATTTTGAAAAGAATTTAGTCGATACAATTGAAATCGCTGCAGTTGGTAGAGTGGGCAACCTTGGTGATCTATATGATGCGCGCTCGGATAAATTTCTTCATCTATCCATATTCAACAAAACTTTAAATAGGACATCTTTAATAGATAACAGAGGTACCAAGCTGCAATATACACTTGTCAATACATTTGCAGAGAAATTCAGCACACTCGATATATCGGCTGAATTAAAGCTAAGCATATTAGGCGGACTATTTGAGCTGAAAGGCTCAGGTAGATTTTTTAAAGATACTAAATCAAGTGCTCGCAGTGCAAAAGCCTCCATGATACATTCATGTCAAACATCATACGAGAAGATAAATATAAATGATGGTAGTTTAAAACCATTTGTAGATTTCAACTTGCTGGAAATGATTGACGCAACACATGTTGTCGTCGGTACTCAATGGGGAGGCAATGTGTTCATAAGTGTGGAGGATGCAAACACAGAAAATAGAGATGTTCAGATTGTAGAGGGGGAGATGGGTGTCCAGATGAAGACATTAGCTGGGCTCATTGGTGTATCCGGTAATGGCAATGTGAATATTAGCGAATCAGAACTGAACAAGATAAATAAATTCAGCTTCGAAGTATATGGCGATATTCTGCCGGATGATGTGCCCCAAACACTAATTGATGCAATTTTATTCATGAAAACTGCACCGAAAAAACTTCAAGATGCAAATAATGGAAAGGGTAAAGCAATGTCCTATCAATTGATTCCGGTTAGTATTTTAAGGAAACTCTGGAATCTGAACTTGGCAGCTAATTCTATAATAAATAAAATTGACGAGGCTACTGTTAAGAACTGTGTAAAATTATTCGATGATATAAATAAAGCATCACAAAAAGTCAATGACCTTGTTACAAATGTGGAAAATATGGAACCATATCTGGAAACGGCAAAAGTCAATGCAGTAAAACGTCTTAAACACAATTACGATATCTATCAGTCAGTAATACAACAGAATCTATCGGAAACTCTAATAAAAGTACGCTCTGGTAGTGAAGACGTGAATAAACTGCATAACATCCTAACCCAATCATTAGAGGACCCGTATTCACCTGAAAATATAGATTTAGTACAATTTGGAGACATAAACCAACAAATCTCGTTCATCAAGCTATTGATGAATTTGAACGTAACAATGCTTAACAAGAGAACAATATTTCAACAATATCTTTGGGAGAACTTTGACAATGATATCTATATTCTATTCTATCACAATAAGTATGCATTGAATACAGCGAAGACAATGAATACGTTTAGAAATATGGTTCAGAATAAACAGAATTACGGCCCAAAAGCCATATTTGTTGCCTTAAGTCATGAAATCATCCAGGAGACCCAAAATTACAACCCATATAACTTCAATGACACCCGGATCAGCTTATTTAAGAACGCTACTTTAATAGTGGCTAGCTATGAAATCGGTAGTGATGAGCCGGATAGCACAGACCCTGAACACTGGTCATTGTATTATATGCAACAGCAAATGTCTATTATTCAGCAAAGATCTACATCTATGGAAAATGAACTAAATAGTGTTCAGAATAAATCTTGGTCTATGGAAAATGAACTAAATAGTGTTCAGAATAAATCCTGGTCTATGGAACAGGAACTAGATCAGTTGAATAACAATTTAGGTTTAAAATAATTTGTTTTGTCTATATGAAATTTTTAAAATTATTTTAACAATTTAATTTTTTTATTGTTTGATAAATTAAATAAAAATCTAGGTAAGAATTTTTTACACTCTATTTCAATTACCTTTAATAATGTTTTTTGTATTTATTTAATTCAAACTTACTGTAGTTCCCATTGGATTTATCTATGTTCAGTTACCCAAGGAAAAAGCTCCACGGGAAATTTGGCCAAACTTACGTTGGGAAGATATTAGTCAAACATATGCCGGTGTATTCTTCAGAGTAAATGGTGCTGGATCAAGTCCATTTGGAACTACTCAAGATGAGAATTCACCAAGACTAGAAAGAGTTCAGTCATATTGGATCAATTCGGATAATGCGGCAAGCAACTATGATGTTGAAACACCAACTGGAAAATGGAGCCCGGAAGTGTATCTCTCCAAGCATAGTAAAGGTGGCTTTTACAACAATAGATTTGCTAAATTTTTGATGTCGGGCGGAGAAGTGAGACCAAGAAATATGGCGATTCGTGTTTGGAAAAGATCAGGTTAAAAATATCTAAATTAAGCATTAACAGTTTGTGACTAATCATATAAATAAATTGATCAATAAATAAAAATTTCATATCAACTTGATTAGTTATTTATTATTAATCTGATTTTATTAAATTTGACCTGTTCAAAAAGTAGTTACGCAATCTATAATAATTACGCAAAATGTTTAAAAAAGTTAAGAAAATAGTTAGCATTTTAGAAATAAAAAAAATAACAAGCAAAATATCATTTTAATTAATACATAACTTTGAATATTTTCACATTCAGTGTCTTTATAGTACTAATTTTGCCAAATGAATTGCCCAGGGTTAAGAATGTTTGTTCCTAAAAATAATAGTGTTTTCTATAGGATTTAGGAAAAGACATTCTTATCCAAAATCCTGACTTAACCTAACGTACTACTTTTGTAAAAATGAATTGACAAGGGGTAAGAACGTCTTTTCCTAAATCCTATAGAAAACACTATTATCTTTAAGAAAAGAGATTCTTACCCCTTAGTAATTCATTTGGCAAAGTAGTATAGTATACTATCATTTAAGCACTTATTTTGAATTATCATACACTTATGAGAAATCCTAATCGAGAATACTGTCTGTGAGTCAGCTTACCTTACATTACTAGACCATATGAAATACATTATGCAGTGAAGTCTAACCTATTCTCGCCTCTCGATTAGGATTTCTCTTAAGTATATATAAAGATCTGAGTAGCACAGACGACAGGGTGGCCACTTTCTAAGTTTTTAAGTTTCCAAGGATTTTTCTCCAACTTTTTACTCAAAGGTTAGAGGTATCTGCCCATAGGTTAATGTTAACCACTAATTTTGCCAGGGAGGGACCTTTGACCTCATTGCCAGGTTAATTAACAGTTGAACCACCCTATACACATCCCTGATGTCTCACTTATGATTAGCAAAATTAAATCAGTTTAGATTTTTAAAAATGCCGGTTGAAATAGTTGAATATAATATATAGCTTTCTAAACCAATCATGCATTTATTGTTTATTTTGATGCAATTTTATGAAATAATCTTTGAACAATTTAGTTTATTCTTTAATTTTAACACGAGTTTTAATATTAAATCCATATTTAAGTTGAACATTATTACAATAGTTTTTATAAAAATATAGTAATTTGAAATCTGAAATTTTTTTTATGGCTTAAATATATGATAATGTTGTCCTTAAGTTAGGTTTGGTTAAATTTATAAACTGGTTTACCTAATTCCCTACGTATATGCACTCGTCTCTAATATAAAATTTCGAGATAAAATCAATAAACGAATTTAAACAATTGAGCCAGACTAATTTTTACATGCTAAAACTTGTGGTCATATTTTTAAACTCAAAGATTCAGTTATTTTCTAAATAATATGAAAAATCAGATAATCAATACGAGTTTGAAAATATAACCACTAGTCTCAGCATGTAAAAACCAGCATAAAGTCTTGTATAATGGTTCAATTGCTTTTAACAAGAATTAATTTTTGAAAATGTGAATTTTGAGCTTAATTTGCCCTAAATCAGAATTTTCAAACTGAATAACTCGAAAGCTATAAGAGATAGGAATACGGTTCCTAATGGAAAAATGTGTCATTCTATTACCGCTAGTCTAGTCTACTTTGGTGGTGCAGCTTAACTTTATAATTAGTATTAATATGCCTATGTTGAACTGCCTGCGCTTCAGTCAGATATCCCTCTGATATAAGTCAGATATTAATCAAATATATATATATTGTTATTGATATAATATTAATTTTAATCCCTTAGTATGAATTTATATCAATATATTAAAAAAAATTAAACTTATTAGTTTCCCTTTATCTGTAACTTGAATAATTATATATATGAATAATTTTTTTCAAATCATTATAGTTCAGAATTTTCTCTATAAAGTCTTAAAACAATTATCGGTTGAAATGTAAGTGAAATTTCAAGAAGAGATTTCTCTTTAACCCATAAAGCATATAAATACTAAATATACTTAACATATATCAATTTCGAATAAATGTGTGACTAAACACTAGTGAAAGAATTGAAAAATGAATGAACTTATATTATTATAGGCACTAGTTTAAATGTGGTTATGCTAATTGGAAAGAATTATTACTACCCATTAAAATGAACACTTTTCATGTAACACCATAGTACTATGCTGTTATCAATAAAGTCCCAATTCTATCTGGAAAAAAAACTTTATCGCAATGTTTCATTCATCACAAAAAAAATTCAATTTATTAGTATTTACTGATCTCAGTAAAGAAAGTTCAAAGTATTAAAGATGAATAAGGAGTTAACAGTTTAATAGGTTTAGAAAAGAATAAAAATCATTATTTTGTTCATGCATGAAAGTTGAAATATTATTTTCCAGAGATCAGAAATGAAAATTCATATTTCATTCATTTACTCATACATTCTTTGACTCAATTTTATGCGAACATTACTTGAACTACATTAATTTAAAAATCATTTTTATTCTTTGATATGATTATTAATCAGTGATTAGTAAAGATTTTTATACAGTAAAACTTGTATTAAATTGTGAATTTTGATGTAAAAATTAAATTTATTTCAGGTGTGAATTTCTAAAAACAGCAATAGTAGCTAATAAGATGGTATTAACTAAATATGCATAAGAAAATTTAGAAAAATATACCCTTGACGTTTTGCGGCGCAGTCAAAAAGTTTTAATTTATGACTTCTCCTGTTCATTTTTTATACTTTAGAATTTTGTATCTCCTAATTTTTTCTAAATTAAAGAGAGCTCAGGTGCTATAGAGTTCATTACATATCATGGATTATGTTTCCGAAAAACTTAGAAATTTAATTAGTTTTTAGAGAATTTGATAATTTTGATGAATACCAGAGAAAGATATGCAATAATCTGTTGGAATAGAAAAATTTAAATTTATTTATTTTAAACAGTTTAACTTTCAACGAATGCCTTACTTCATAGCATTTCGTATAATTAATAGTAAATAACTTCCAACACATAAATCCCACTCTTTTATCACCAATTCGTACAATCATTGACTGCAACTGTAATATTATTTTTAAACACATTAATAAATATGTTTATTTAAGTAATAAAATATAAAAATCATTACTTTAAGTTTATTCTTTAAGTTTATAATAGAATATTTGTTTCGATTAAATCTTGTATCAGAAATAAATAATCGATTCAATAATTTATAGGATTTATTCATTTCATAATTGACTGCCGAAGCAGTGAATATCATGAATAGGAATATTGAAATTGTCGTTAATAACGCATAAATCAATATAATCTCAATGATAAATATTATTGATTTGAATACAATAATGAAGAGATAAATTATTGAACAATTGCCTAAAGTTAACCAAAATATTAGCAAATATTTAGACCAGAATTGAGTGTTATATTCATTAATTTCATTGATAATTAAATTAATTGATTGAATAAATTTTATGTTAATATTTATTTTAGTAAATGTTTGACTAATTGATTTGATTTTTAATTTTAAATAATAGCACAATAGATAAAAGTAAACTAAAGGGTAAGTAACGATATTGATAATGAAATAGCTAATTATACAATATAGTATTGTATTAGGAATGCCATAAATGATTGCATCAAATAGAGTGCAATGAAGAAAATACGGTAACTGAATAATAATTATAGCAGAAACAGGAACTATGTTTTCGTTATTGTATTTAATAATTTTGAACAAATATTTTGTTCTTTTAATTAATTTTCTGATTTGCACTTCATTTGTGAGACCAATAGTTTTGGGCGAAACCAAACCCGACATCATTTCAAACACTTTAAGAAATGTTGGTTTTATTCCGATTCTGTAGTTATAATAGAATATCATTTGTGTTCCAATGCATAGAATTGTGATTAAAATCACTGCAATGTTCTGATGAATTCTGAATCCATAGAAATGTGCAAAATCTCCGAATACTATCAATAAATACGAGTTTTCGTCTTTTATTAATAAACAGAATAAATGTTTTAATAAATTCCAAAGAAGTAAAATAAACACAACAATAGGTTTGTGTAATAAAGTTCTTCTTTGATTATTATTAATGTTATAACTAAAACATAAACCAATTCTAAATAAATGATTTTCCACTGATTTAATGACCAAATTGTTTGGCAAAGATTTCTCTGTATCTAATGATTTCATAATATCTTTGTCTTATTTTAAATGTATGAATGCTTTAATATTATAATTTATAATTAAAATACGGCTCTAATATAAATAGCATTAAATAGTAAATTGTTTTGCAAACAATTTAATATGGTTAATTATTGGAAAAAAATTCTATTATTCTTAATTCAAATGACATTGGTCGGCTACTAAATTATTTTTACCATTATTATTGTAGTAAACATACGTAATCTAAAAGCTTTAATTAGATATACTACTGAATTCAATAATAATTGCCTAATTGCAATGTATTAGCAAATAATAAGTGCATTTGTATTTGCAAACTTTAATTTTATCTATTTTAATAATTAAATCAATAATCTAAAACTGCATATTGTATAATGTAATTAAGAATAAATTACAGTTATATTATAAGTAATCAGGGATGTGCAGAATAGGGGATCCAGTCTGAATTATCCCTTTGGCATATTTTGAAATAAAACATTTCTATTATTCTTAATTCAAATGACATTACCAAATTATTTCTACCATGATGAAGATGTTAAACATTTGAAATATCTACGTAATCTAAAAAGCTATAATTAAATATACTACTGTATTCAATAATAAATGCATATTTGCAATATAAAATATTTATATGCATATAATTACTGCATTTTAATTTGCAAAAGTTCATTTTATATGTTTTAATAATTAAATCAATAATCTAAAGCTGGATATAATGAAATTAAGATTAAATAATTAAAGTTATATAATAATAGTAGGGATGTACAGAGGGGGTCCAGCCTGGATTATATCCTTGGCAGTTCGGCCGGATACCCCTAAGGGTCTCCACGAGGTAACCCCCACTCCAGAGCAAAATTTTAGGAAACGGCTATTTTCAAAATATTTCGTAAAATTCATTACAAATTAGTAAGATTTCAATGGATTGCACTGCAGTTTCAAACCATTAAATAAACTCGTTTTCAATAATTTACTAATTTATATCAATTCGTTCAATAGGTTTTATATTAAGCAAATACATTAAATTAACCCCTATTTAGCAATATTTTGCTATTTGTCGGTAGTTTTGATGTATGCGAGAGCATCCTTGAGCACCCCTGACATGTCATTTGTAGTCATTTAGTCATTATTCATATGTACTTTGATTTAGACTTTTCTAGAAATGTATGAAATACTGTATTTAATAAATTGTATTTTGTATGCATTGTTCAGTTGTATTATGTTATGCATACAAAACCAAGTCGTGTAAAGGAGTGGAGCCCTGACTCTGTCAGTGGCGACCATTTAATAAAGTGGTTATTGTTAATTGAATTGTGTTTAAGTACTGCTCATTAATTATATGGCATTAGTTGCCGAGCGGTAGTCGAAGGGTGTCCTGAAGTGGTGGTCTGTCGTAGGGTTCCGGTACTCAAGAAGTAATGTTTAATAGTGTTTGTACTGAAGTATTAGTGAATGCAAACCATTGTTTGCATTCATAACTACAAGAAGTCAATTGTGACGAAGGAGTGGTTCATTAGTGAACATGTAATGTGCGCTTTGCGACACAAGTCAGAGCTACGCCAAGCCGTAGTCGTATTGCGCGCATCAATTATCTGTTAATTATTTGAAATCTTTTTTGATTTTGAATATTTAATTTGGAAAATAAATTGAATACTGTGTCGATTGGAACTAATAAACTAAAACCGATTAGCGCTATGACTGCCATCGTTTGTGCTACCGGTGCCGATAAAATGATGGAAAATCCTCGAGTCTATAACATCACCTAAAGCAATGTTATTCTTATGACCTGGGCTGATATATTCGCGTACGGCTACCAGGGTGCTTGTGAGGCGCCCTCAAAACGTACGGTCAGGCCTGTGATTAAACCCCCGAAACAGACAAAAGCGCATATGCACTTCTAATTCGTCTGTCATGCGCTTAACTTGACTTTTCTACCTCAAGGAGAACAGAAAAGATATTTGTTATCTGGAGAGAGACGTTACCTATGGGTCTCTTCACTCAGCACTAACCGTAGTCAAACTGCTTAACTTTTTGAAACACCTCAGTCTAACCACTCATCCGCTGAGCTCCCAATTATAAAACTTTACATTTAATAAGAAATTAATTATATTAATCTAATTTTATTTTAACATTACCAGGTGTAGTTATATTTTTAACGGCTTGAATATAATTATCAAATACAGTCCATTTAGAGCACTCTCTAAAACAATCACAAGGAATGTCGTGAAATATGTGTAGAGGTGTTCCATCGGATAAAAACTGTATATCGACTTCTATAGCCTTTTCTCCTCTACTCAAATAAGATGATAATTGTTCAACAGAG
>JAQFXN010000413.1:0-22687 GCA_034693365.1 Liacarus xylariae | reverse complement strand
AATATCTAAAACATTCCTAAAAAAGCTTTCAATTTAAATGGAAAAAAAACCTCACATATGTTGAAATGATTGAATGTTAAAAATTTCCATCAGTGCTTATATCTTCGTCTTAGAAAACTTTTTAAAAGAAAATTATATTGATATTTAAGGGCAAAATTAACAATAAAGTAATTGTTGATAGCGTTCTGTTATTTTGTTGTTAATAGACTTTAAATATCAATTCCAACCGTAGGGAAGGAAATCATCGCTATTTCTGTTATGCGATTGAATTGAATTGTTTGAAATGAACTCCGAATTGATAAGACTCTCATTTCTTACTGATTTAAAAGTTTTTATTGATTTTGTTTTCGATCTCTAATAATCAGTAATAATTGGCCAACAGTTAAAGCAATTCAATTAAAAATCTATAGTTTAAAAGTTATATTCATTCAATGAAATGCTTTCAATTAATTTGTTAGTTTTGACTGTTTTTCTATCGACAAATCAATTGTACGTCTGTTTAGAGAATACAACTCGTTTTACTTTTCCGACTCCCAAACCAACTAAGATGTCTTCCAAAGTGTTATTTCCCATATTATCCCTAATCTATGGTTTTATGGTTGCAATTATTTTAATATTTTATTATTGGTTTTGTAAGTGAATATCAATTATTTTCAAACCAATTGATTGATTATTTTTTTTTAAATTTTCAGTTCAAAAAAGTAGTAAAAGGGCCAGAATTTTGGAGGATTCACAATCATATCATTAAAGTATTGGAGAATTAAATAAAAACTATTAAAATATTTTTTATAAATTAAAGTTAAATTAAAGTTTTGGCTTATTTCTAAATCATATTTTTAAAGAATTGAAATTAAAGATTATTTCAACTGAAACTAACCAAACATAAATTCCCTCATAATATGAGTTAATCAAACATAATTTTACCTATAGTTCAATTTTCAGAATATGTGTCAATGGAAGAAACGATAGATAGTTCCTAAAAATTTGGAATTTCTAATAGAAAGTTATGTTAAAAGTTGAGAAACAATGAATTACTCGTTTGAAAACAATTTAACTGCAGTTTGCATTGCAATACAATACTGAAATAATTCTTAGGCGCTGTTCATTTTGCTATTAATCGACTGCTAATAAATCTGATTTTGTATAAATTTCTTAGCCGTAACTTTAGAGCGCGTTTTCTCATTTAATTGCTTTTTGTGATATACCGTTTCAGTCGCTTATAATTCATATAATGGTTTAATAACTTTTATGTTTTATACTTATACCTCTGTTTTGTTTAGTTCACTATTTATAACAATCTCTTTATTATATATTCTGTATTATAATATCGTTATTATATTAATTTAAATTCAGGTAAAATAAATTTAAAATTTTAGTCAAATTAACACTTTTAAAGGCAAAAATTTGTTTTATTCCAATTATTTACATATATTCATAATTTTAATTCAATAATTAATTTTCTTAAATAGAAGTAAATATTATTATCGATGCAATAATTTTTATGATTTTTTAATTACAGAATTTAATTGAATGACAATTCTTTGTGTGATTTTATTTTTTTTCAAATGATTTGTTTTATTTATTTTTTTATAAAAATTATTAAATTTATTTCGAAAGTAATTCAGTTTTATCTCAATTCTATCATTCATTCATTGATTTTCCAAATAATAATTCGATTCTTGAGATTCTGATTCTGAAAATAAGAATATAAATAATAAAAATATTAATCAAAAACTTCATAAAATTCAAGAATAATTGAAAAAAACAAAACATAACTTACTTTTGAAATAAGTGTTTTTCTTCAATAACTTAGAATAAAAAATACAATACATGTAAGGAATGTAAAGATTAATCGCGTAAACCCATTGAATGAAACATTTGAATTATTGGCAGTGTTTTCCATAAAACTTTTCACTAAAAATATGAATTATAAAAATTTATTATAGATTTATGTTTTACGAAATTCTATAAAATATCATGAATTTGAAAGGAAAACATTATAAAAATCGAAAATAAAATATAATTAAGTTTTTTTACTACTTTTCGATTCTTGAAAAGAGATCATAAAATATGAAAATTGAAATAAAATAAATAAAAATTTTACCAAAAGTTTTAGATATGAAAAGTGAATTAGATTTTATACTATTATAGTATATAAGAAAGTGCAGTAGTATTTAGTGAATAAGTTATGGAAAAAATATGTTTGAATATAAATTAGTTGTCATACCAGCGCCGACTGTATTATCAGAAATTGGTTCGACAGCACTGGGAATAATAAGAGTCTCTTTGCCAACAGTTAGCACTTGGGTTAGGCTTTCAACACATTTAAAACTCACAACAACTCTATTTGATTTGAATGTCTTTAATTGTTTAGCTGTTTGTAAATTGTATTCTAAACCTAATGTCGTCACTGCATAGCCGTCGCTATAATAAGTGGGCTTTTGATGCGTTAAATATTTTGTGTCCACTTCTTGTTTGTTAATAAACCATTTCAGTTCTGGCACTGGTTTATAGCGAGAGGACACACACGTAATGTTCACTATATCTCCATAACTGTATTGTGGCTTTAGACCAGTGATTGTCGGTTCCGATGAGTCTTCTGGCGTTTGATTGTCTTCTGTTATGCCTTTATCTGTAAATTGAAAATAAAATTCAATTTATTTCAATTTCGAGAAGTTTTTCATTAATTTTTCGTTTAAATTATAATTATCTATGAATTCAGTAGAACTCAAAGCACACATAAGAATAATAATTGAAATTTATTCAGATTTTCTGATATAATAAAAAATAAATTATTTTTTGTATAAAATGATGAGAAATAAGCGCATATTATATGAGATATCAATTATGATAAACAGTTTTGAGTCGACATAAAAAGCTACTCTAAATTGCATAAAAATTTAGTCTAAAATATAAGGCACCGGAATATATGCATTAACTGAGACGGACTATAAATTGAGATTAAATATAAAAGCGAACGGAAATTCTCTAAAAAACCGAAAGAATTGAATCACTTCTATGAATATATATATTATTTTAATTTTTTTTAGTAAATTCTTTGAAAATTATTTTCCGATAGACTTCAGACATACAAAAGGAATTCTGTGAAAATTTATGTTCACATAAGCCGGATATGAGACCACAAACACTTCCGACCAGAAAAAAATGAATCAAATCTTAAGACAAAACTATTTATCATTTTAATTGAGAGATCATAAGAAGAAAAGAGGAGAGAAAAGGAGAGGAGAAAAAATTCAATTTTCTAGAGTAACAAAGCTTTTGATACAAAACTTTAATAATAACTTTTATCATTATATAAAATAGAAAATCGATTTATTCATTAATTAATTATTTTTTTCAATTGTGAATCCCTGTTCACAGAGACATACAATAGTTATTAGAATTTATTAATTATTTTTATAATAAGAATAATGTTTTTCTATATTATATGACAGAAAGGAAAATATTTTTAATTTTGTTAATTCAAATATTATGCTAAATATGTGTCGCTTTTACTACTATTGCCTAAGAATTAAATGCAAAAATTCTTTCAATAATGTATATAAAAGTCTGTTGTGATTACAAAACAGAATAAGACTAACAAATGAAAATTCCTAATGAATAGTAAAGCTCAACAAATTCATTAATAGAAAGACAGCACATATAACATAACAGTGCAAAGAGTATAAGTTCCAAAAATTAAATAAATTTAATTTAATGAAAATATATATACTTTATATCTAAAGAGAGAGACATAAAAATGAAAACATATTTCAAACGAAGATTTATTCGGAATAAAAAAGTTTAATATAAATAAAGTAAAACGTATTTATTGTTTTATAATTTAGTGGAAAATGGCTTCAGATATTTGAAATTCCTTTCGACACTATTATTAAGTATAGAACCAAAAGGATATACACAATAGTATCATATATTCTGGGCTTTAGAGTAGCGAAAAAACAAAAGCGAATCACTTTATATTGGAATATCATATGTAGTGAACAGAGTATTTATAGACTTTTAGTAAATTAAGTCACATTCACTCAGACCTATTGGATGACTACTCCCTTTAATTCATTTTGACAAAACTTAATGAGGTTTTATCATTTGGGATATACTCTTATATTTCCAGTCGACTGAATCATTCGGATTCCTGAATGTACTCCACCTTTAGATTAAATGCGATTTAAAACATAGATAATATCTCAAACGGCAAATGAAATTATTTGGTATTGTTTTACTCCAAACATAATCTATGGCTAAAATCAACTAATTTTGATGTTTTAACTCATTCGCACAAATACTTTATTTGCAGATTATTTCTAATTTACTTCCATTTTCTACACTTCCATTCGCTAATAGAAATGATTGTCTTTTCAGGAAATTGAATCCAATTTACGACAAAACACTTTATAAAATATTCTGAGCACTAATTTATATTACTTATAGTCGAAAAAGTTTTTATCTCATTATATTTGAAAAATTTAGCAATTACTTTTTGTCTTTGTTTTTGTTTTGAGACAATTTATTTTCATATTATTGAAATGGATTTTTCAAAAAATGAAAACTAAAAAACAAATATAAATCTCAAGAATATAATAAAACACTTGAGAAACAGAAAATATCTGAGAGAAAAAAATATGATTATTGAGAGGAAGAAAAAAAATTGAAAACAAATTTTGAGATCAGAAACTAATATAAATGTAAATTAAACTTTTGATTCCGAAGAAAAGAAAAACTTTTAATAAATAAAACAAAAATCGGATTAATTATAAATCAAATGTAAATCAAACTAAAAAAGAGTTTAAAAATAAATTCCAAATAGAAATAACTTTAATTAATAATAAGAAAAATGAATACAAACCCAATGTATAAAAAATATTCTCTTCCTGTTTATTATTGAGATTCTGTGGATTCTTGTATTTTGTGGCCAAATTTATTTCAGTGCTTCGATTCTGTTTATGAATTATAGCTGACATACATTCAAATGTTTTTCTTGAGTCGAGATATTTGGTGTGGAATTGTATATTAATTGAAGCGGTGCTCAAATTATTTTCATATTTTTGATAATAGATTCTGTGCTGATATTTGCTGTCTGTGCCGCTCATTATCGACTGGCCGTCTATCGATGCGGATAATTGGGCGGCGGGTAAGGACAGGGGCGAAGTGCACGTCAGGTTAACCATATCATTGATAGTGTATTGAGATTTTTTGCCGATTATTATTGGATTCGGATCTTTAGGTATAACTAAATGAAACAAATGAAATATTTTTACGATTAGATTAAATTGAAATTAAAGGGAAGTATATTTTTATTATTCAAATGTTAAAAATATCCAAAATGGTTCAACACATAGACTCCTATATGCTAGAATGTACTGATTGGGTATTCAATTTAGGTAAATATTAGCCCAGGATTATAGGGGATATTAGTAAAACATATATTTTAAAACCAATATTAATTAGTTCTTTAAAATTCCAAGAATTTGAGAGAATATTCTAATGATTTGACAACCGGAATATTTGATTTAACAATATTTGGTTTTACAAGAAATAAGTATTTGAGGGCAATTATTATAGACCACAGATGACCAGAAATTGCAATATATTATTGAAGAATAATTTTTTATTCTTTGATTAAAATGTGAAAAAAATGATTTTCAAATGAATAGTTTTGACTTTTGTGTTTGAAATTAATTAATTTTTTCAAATATTAATATTGTGTAGCTTTAGATAAGTTATAATTGATTTGCAAAAAAATTGAGTTTTAATTTTCATTCCTATAGATATAAATTGTATTAGAGTTTGTTGAATATACGTGACTATCAAGTGATGCAAAAATTTATTTCTAAAAGTCTTTTAATGTTTTTAATTCACTTTATAATTAAAACAATTAATTGAAGCGAAAAACAATGCATTAAAGCAGTAAAGGCTGTAATGGAAATTGTTTTTCAGAGAAAAGTTTAAAAATAATTAATCGATAAATTCAAAAGAAAAATACTTTTACTAATTGTTGTCCAATCTATTTATATGTAGCAATTTGTTTTCTGGTAACAGACATTGTATTACATTCAAGTTAACTTGAACATTTAAAAACATATTACAATATTCAGATGTTAAAGAATTAAAATTTAAAATATAGAAAATAAATTCTTTTCTGAAATATTTCAATATATACAGTGAAAAAACTTATAAAATATTAAGAATATTTGTATTTAAACAAATCTGATTCCACACAAAAGTTCTCATATCTGACACACGAAAACCTACAAATAAAACCTTTTTAAAAATTGAAATTAAATATTTAAAAAAATATTTTTCAATTATATAAAAGAATTTTTTCTTTTTGGAAATACATTTTTTAACGAAACGTCGATTTAATCTCGAAAATTATTGACTTTTATTGTATTCTTCATCAGTCAGTTCTGTTGTGTTATTATAATAATGGTTTAGGATTTTTGTATTTTCCAAACATTGCTTTTATGTGTAATATTATGATTGAAGAGTAGTGCAGATCATTATTCAATGTAAAGTCAAACGAGAGAGAGAACCAAATCCCCGGAGTATTTGTGGAAATAGAATCGAGTAAATGAGGTACCGGTTGTTTACTGGCAAATGTTGGCAATACTAGCAATACTGGAAATACTGGCAATATGCAATATCCAACAACTACTTGTGCTCTCTCTCTCTCTCTCTCTCTCTCTCCCCCTCCCTCACTCTCTCTCTCTCTCTCTCTCTCTCTCTCTCTCTCTCTCTCTCTCTCCTCTCCTCTCCTCTCCTTCTCTTCTCTTCACAACTCTATATTCTGTTATTCTGTGTTCTCTATTCTCCTAAGCATTAAATTTTATTACAAAAACTCTTATACTCTTATGCAAAAAAGAGCAGAACTTTATCTCTTTTCGCCTATTCTTAACTATTCGATGGTTGAACTCTCGATATAATTCCAGAATTTTTTTGTGTTTATTTTTAGGAATAATAAAAAAAATTTTATTTGTGGAGCGAAAGGATTAATAAGATTTATAGCGAAGTGTTATTCACATTAACTGTCTTTCGTTACTTAAAAATAAAACTTTTTTAGAATAAGATTTGTGTTAATAAATCTTATTATAGAAGAAAAATCTCATTAGAAAAACAAATTATTAAAGACGAGAGAAAAAGGCATAAAAATTCTAAAATTATCTTTAAGTGTAATATAAAAATTGATTTTCTCCCTCCGAAAGATATAATGTTCAAAGAAAAAACTTTTCTTTCGGATCACTAAATGATAAATACCTAAAAGAAAAAAAGTTTAGTCACATTCATATCAAAAGCAATAGACTGTACCGGAGGTATAAAAAATGAGACTTCAGTTTGGCTCAGAGGCTAACATATGTTATACAGAATAATCTCTACAGTAATATACAATATATACAAATTTACTTCTCTGTCCGTCGGCTTATTTGCGAAACAAACAGCAAAATTATGACAAAAAAATTTGTTATAAATTATATCTCAGGAAAATTTTTTGATTTTCCAACTTGTAAATAAATACCAATCATATACACACTATTCAGAAATGAATTGTAGATAAAAGTGCTTTTGTTTTAAATATATGTGTTCAGAGAATTTTTGCTCTTTATATGTCTCCGAATTGTAATTCATTTCAATTTCACAAAAAAAAACATCTGAAATCTTTTGCATAGATTTTATGAGAAATAAATAAAATAAATATAAATCGATATGAGTTAGGATTTGAGTTAAGATAAAAGTATAACTCTTTCACAGAATTCATACGGAATATGAAAATAAATGGCTTTTTCAGGATTTGTGAATTTAGAGAATGAAATGTTTCATAAAATTCTGATTTTTATAAAGAATTTGATAAAAATATATTTACATCTGAAAGAAATAAAAAATATTTGACTTATTTATAGAATTGAAAACATTATCTTGACTTTAAAAAAAATATTAAAAATTTATTTTAGAAAATGTAAAATTTTTGACATTTAATTAGATTAAAATAAATTCTAAATTAAATCAATTCATGAAATAAAGAGATTAAAGCCATATGTGGCCCAAGGATTTACGACTCAACCCATGGAATTAAACAGAAAAGTTATGCATAAAATTCTTGTCTTTTTTTTGTTATTCTTTAAAACTTTTAAATTATAGATATATGAAAAATATTAAATTAACTTAAAAAAAACTAAAACTAATCATCTAATCATCTTTTGACACAAAAATGCTTAATTAGAAATATTATGTTTAATTGACTTAATTTATTTGTTGGAAAATACATATTAAATAAAAGATTTTGATTTTGATAATAATATTTAATTAGAAATTAATAAAAATCTAAATTATTTCAATAAAAGTAAAAATCTTGAATGTTCTTTCAAATAGTACTTGTTTTTTGTCTTTTTTGTCTCTTTTTTTGTTATTAAATTTATTTATTAACAAAATATTTCTAAAAGTACGTGAAGTACATAATATGGATTTATTGATAAATTTCTAAACGTCCATTCCTTAAGACAATTTTTAAAGGATTTATTTGAGATTATAATCGTGAAGTGCGACCATATATTGAATGAAACAAAACAGAAAATTTATGTCTGAAAAAGACTTAATCTCAAAAATAACTGAAGATATTTAACAGAATCTACGAATGAATGAAAATGTTATTTATATTTTGATCCAATCTTCTTATCTAAACTGTATTGTAAGGCAACTGAATATCTCCTTTGATGTGAATCTTCATATATTTTCTTATTGTTATATCTAATACACTGTTCTATAGTTAATCCAAAAGAAAAAGTTAGTCTCAATTCAATATTGAAGAAAGTATTCTAATGGCCATTCACTTAGTGAACATATGAATTAATGGATGAGAAGAAGGGATTAACTTGAATGGTATGTGTGTGTCTGTGTCGGCAAAGTGAGGAACGGAGAAGAACAGGGGGTAAATGACAAAGACATTGATTTAATAATAGAGATGAAACAAAAAACACTACTCTATTGAACGAAATCAAAATTAAGAAATATTTTCGATGAAATGGAAAAGTTTTCTTTTGGTGGAGATTATGAGAAAATTTATGATAGGAGCACTTTTTGTTTTTTATAATAACGTCCAATATTTGTATAATTAGAGCAACAATTTTCAACTTTTATATTCCGTAGAGAAATAATAGTTATATAATTTATTATGAGATCAAATGAAAAATGAAAATTAAGATTTCATAGAAAAGTGAAATTATTATTATTAAGGGTAGGAAAATGAGAGGAATTCACTTGTGATCTATGATTATTATATGAAATGACTCGAAATTAAGAATTTTGCTCTTTTATCCAAGAATTAGAGGATTTAATATGAGTTTCATTTAATGGAATGGAATGGAAATATCTTAATATAAAAGTTTTATTTTTATATCTTATTTCTTAATGAAAACCTGGAATAAAACATTTATTATATTATTTGATACATAAAAAATAGTAAAAAAGTAATAATATTATATTAAGTTATAATAAATAGAGAGCAGTCATAGAATTTGAGCCAAAATTATGATTCTATAGAGAGATAATTGAAAATATTAATTATAATTAAGAGAATAATTGATTGATTGGACCACAAAATACGAGAGGAAATG
Organism: Liacarus xylariae; assembly: GCA_034693365.1. NCBI lineage: Eukaryota > Metazoa > Arthropoda > Arachnida > Sarcoptiformes > Liacaridae > Liacarus > Liacarus xylariae. The sequence goes on along the minus strand of JAQFXN010000413.1, from coordinate 13,064 downwards.
ATATTAAGCTCAATTCTCTTATACATCATATACTTAAATAATATTTTTATATTATTTGAAAAAAACATTTATAAATAATGATATAATAAATTCGTTTCCAATAAATATAAAAAAAACTCAATCCTATTAGAAGTTAAAGAAAATTTAGAAAAAAATATACAATACTTTTATAATAATAATAGTAATTACAGACTATTAGCTCTCATGTGATATCATGTAATATATTGAAAAACTTCAATATTCAGGTTTAGGGGGAAAAATTGTTGCAAACATTAATATACACTAAACAATAAATTATAGATTGGATGTCAAACTCAAAAAAATAAATTGAATAAAAAAAGTGAATTTAATATTCAGTCATAAATATTATATGAAATTCAAAGATCAGTATTTTTCAATATATAACTCATACATTAGAGATGCAAATCAATAATTTGGCGTTTTTGGGGCGAGGGATCCCAACTCAATATCCACATTATTATTAAGTGTGAATCAGCGCTTTTTTGGCTCAAATTTATGTGTACTTTCTATGGGCTTTGAAGTTCACTTTCCTCTATTGACTAATAAAAAAAGGGACAGAAATTCTTTGCTCTCAACTAATTTCGATGATAAGCCATATTATGCACTGACTTGACTGACGGCCAGAGACTGGGGAGACATTGGAGGCAATTGACAGGGCATAAGACCGGTCACACGAGGGGTTATATACTCCTGATATATATAAACTCCACTCACTGTAAGTGTGATACAAATGAGGCTTATATTGTGTGGCGTATCCAATAAAATAGGAGTCCTTCTCCTCCTCTTTACTGTGTTTTTTGTGCTAAACATTAAATATTTTTCTCTTTCTAAATGTTGTTGAGTCAGTCAAAACAAATAGTAATATATATTTCGCAAATATTTTCGTTGCAATAACTCTCTTGACTTTATATACTTTTTTCAGAATAAGATTTTTTCAGCGAAAATGTTAAACAAACAAATCTTTTTCGTTTGACTCTTTCCAACAAAATAGTTATATCTTATTGCAGAGTAAGAGAAGTTTCTTTTCTTTCTATTGATATACACCTGTATTCTGTTTTATGTTTTAATATTGAGATTTTATGAAATTTATCCAAATTCTTGAAATCAAATATTTTCTTCATTACATTTGGAATTATTTGATTGAATAATAAATAAAATTTCTTTAGTTTTGTATTGAATTTACAAATAATGTTCGCAACAATTGTTTGGGCTTTTAGTCTATTATTCAATTGAATCAATACTCGAAAGAGAATTTCGATTAAAATAAAATTTAATGCTTTAATAGTTTGAAAAAACAATAAATATTTGTTTAAACCTAAAGTTTTATCAATAGAAACAACGGTTACGTCACTCAATGCCAATCTATATGTTCTGCACATTTGATTAGTGGTTTGTTTTTAGGGCCCGAAAGCAAAAATTGAAAACTAAGTTATATTTCTTCCTAATATTATTATTGATAGGGGTCTGCAATAGTAAGGGGGCTCTAATGTACAGTTGGAAACAAACGAGCCGTGAATACAAGTGATACATGTGTGCGAAGTGGACAGATGTGAACAGATATGACAGAGCACTGGATGGCCAGCGCTTATGAAACACTTAAATATATACTACAATCTTATACACAAAACGATTGACTTTTGCGATAATATATAAAAAACATATTTCAAACGCATTGTATTATTCCGTCAAAAGAATTGCTAAATTTTGTATCATTTTTTTGTGTCGATTCATAACATAATTACTACTTATCATACAATAAGAGCGCAAATGTCAATAAAGTTCTTTTGCTGTTGACTCCCATTTTTGAAGAGTAGGAACAATATATATAATCCCCGTTAAAGATGAAAAGGGGAGAGCGTTTTGACTCTGAAATGTTGTTTGAATTGACAAAAGCCAAAGAACAAGAGTTTATATTTATTTATTCCTATGTTTTCATTTTCCCAATTCTCACAAACTTGAATGCAAATGTATTGTGCATTTTTGTAGCTCAAGTTAAATATATTATAATTTGAATTTTTTAAAAAGTATTTGAAAAATATTATTCAAAAAAATAAAATGAAAAATAAATTAACAGAAAAAACTCCAGAGATTTCTGTTTTTAAAATTAATGAAATTTTTCTTTATATACAATATATTTCCAGTGTCTCTCGAGCACCGATACCCTTAGCGAGACCTGATATTCACATTTGCAGATATAATACCCCAATTTTAATATTAAAAATGGAAATAAGACTTTCTTTAATTTTTTTAATTTTTAAAAGCTCTCACATTATCTAAACTCACAAACTCTAAGCGTTTATAATGACTTTCGATGTGAGTTAATGTTTCCTAACATTCATTATATAGTTTGTCAAAATTGATTTCAATCATACAATTACAGAGTATTGTAGGCTTTTATACAGAATTTTTTTATAATATAGAGAAGAGACAAAAATAATGGTCTTTTCTTGTGTCGAAAACAATTTATTTGTGATCTTCTCTTAACATTATATGATATTAAATCTCACATAAAATTCTATGAATAACAGACCCATAAAACTCATTAAATGGATAGTTAGGTCTGAAAGAGAATGTAGTCATAAGTAAAAGTATAAAAACTTTCGTCCTTAATATAAAAGTAATCTAATTCTGTATTCAAATAACATACAAAAACATAATTGTCTACAATTTGAACCTAAATTCAATGCCATTTTTCTCGAACAACAATTATTTAAAAGAAGTTTTTCTAATATCTTATCGATTGATAAATAAATTTGACGGAAATATAATTTATATTAATTATATGTCTTTCTTCTTCTTTTATGTTACGCCACACTAACTATAAAAAGCTAACTATTATTTTATTTGAATATAAGAACTACTGAATAGAAAACAATACAATAAAAAATATATTAAACAAAATTAATTACATCTCAAATATCTTTTATAAACTCTATTCAATTGATATAAGAATTGTTTTGAAACATTTTAAAGAATACTTTTATGTTTTTGTTTTATTTCATATTAGTTTGCAGTTATATCCTTTCGAATTTGACAAAGGAGGGGAAAGATATAAATTGGCATTAAAGTAGGGCTCGGCAATGTATAACCAAAATAGCCCCTGTCTTCGAAAAACGACCAAAATACCTCCCTCCCCCCTGAGTTGAAGAAAAAAATACGACCCTCCCCTAGAAATTTTGAGAAAAATGCGCCGTAGGAATTCTGTGGATATCGGAATATTCGATATTGGAATATCGAATTCTCGGAATTCTGTCTAAATTCTTAGAATACCAGAATTTAATCAAATTCTTGCTAAATAAAGTCAAATTCGGTTAGATTCTTACAGAATTCATCATAATTTGCCTTATTTCTGTCAAATTATGTTAAATTCTTGAGGAATTAGTTGAAATTCTGTCAAATTCGGTTAAATTCTTGCAGAATTGGTCAAAGATCTAATAAATTACATCATTTTAATTAAATTCCGCAAGAATTTCACGTTTGAAAAATACCCAACCTATACTCCCTGTGATTTTGAGGCTTTTATCAGCATCCCCTGACTTTTCATCCTTTGCCCACCCCTACATTAAAGTCATCCGCAGCTAAAGTGGTCAGATACCTGTTCCCAGATATTATCGTTAAATTTTTTCAGCACTTGGAATATAATATAAATTTATATGAAAATATTTTATAAATTTCGTAAATCGCAGAATACTTTTCCCCTGTGATTAAGAGCCTTCGCATCCCTGTTTGTAGTGCTGTTTATCAGTACTTAAATATCATTAAAAGAATGGTTTTCGGGATATATATTGGTTTCTGGATTTACACACATATATACAGTATAGGGTTGGCAAAATACAACATTTTTTGAGACTGTATAATACAATGTATGGTACAAAAGTCTTGTATTACACCAAATTAGTTTAATTTTATTTTAATAACACTTTATTTATTTAAAAAACATTTATTATCTTAAATACATTATCGGGATATTATTTTACATTAAATATTCGATTCGATATCAGATTCTTGATCAAATTCGATAATTCTGAAAAATATATTTAAATAATTGAAATGATACACAGAATAAAAGATTGTACTTCTTTAGCATCACTATTAGAATTGAATTGAATAGTTAATAGTCTTTCTACATTAAGATTAGGGATGACCAATAGGAGAATATAGCTAAAATGCCCACATGTAAAGAAAAAAAATCCTCAATAGCAATTTTAGAATATTCTGTGAAATTCTGTCTAAATTCTTAGAAAAATAACAGAATTTTGGCAAATCGTTATAATATTTGGTCAGATTTTGTTAAGTTCTTACAAAATTCATGGTAATTTACTGAATTCTGTCAAATTCTTTTAAATTCTTGCGGAATTAGTCGAAATTCTGTTAAATTATAATTTTTAATAAATATATGCATAAATTTGAATATTTCAATATATCCAATATAACTTTGAATTTCTTATCGACACACTATAAGACATTATTTTGGTTATCTCTAAATAAGATTATCGAGATTATTTCTCAATTTTGCATGAGTTCTCGACTGATATGAAAACCTTTATTCCTATCTATAGTGTACATAACTTTCTCATAGATGGCGTTGTAATAATACAATATATGCCAAAAATTCATTTTGTATAATACAAGGTATACAATTGTATAATACAAGTTGTACTATACAATTTTTGTATCGCTGCCAACCCTAAGCACCATACAACAACTTATATTGATAACATGAAATGTACTACCGTTTATAATAAACCTTATCTCAAACATTTGCCAGACATGGATAGCACAATTACAAACCTTGAATGATCAGGATAAAAAAATCGACGAATTACAGTCTAAATTTTTTAATATTTAATATATAAAAAAACTCAGTGAAACAGATTTAACAGAGGGCGCCGTGTTTTAGTTTTAATCCCCTCCCTTGGCCACCTCTAAAAAGTCCAGTGACCCGCTTTTATATTCAAATTTTAGAAATAATTAAGCAGTACTACTAGTATTCATTCTATTATTATTTAAAGGATTTGGCAGTTTATATACTCAATTGGGTGGTTGACTGCTGTCAACCCTTATTAAACATATAAAAATAAAGTTCAAGTGCTTTAACTTATTTCAATATAAAAATAATTAAATCGATTGACAAAAAAAATTCAAAACACTATTTTCCATTTTATTTGGTTGAATACAATTGAGTTAAGAATTTTATTATAGCTTATTATAATAAAGTTATTAAATAAATTAAACATACTGTATATGTGTTCTTTTAAAACCATTTGATGATTTTATCTTTTATCTTTAAAAGAAACTTCTTTAATATTACTACGTGTTTCAGTATAATAAACACATACAGTTAAACATTGAGTCAATAATATTGTAAAACATAGTCTAATAAATTAGTTGTTAGGTTTACAAATTTATTGACTCGATGTTTAACTGTATATTACTATTATACTGAGTAGTAATCTTAAAGAAGTTTAATTTAAAGAAAAAAGATAAATTCATAAAATGTTTTTAATAGAACATATATATTGCATAAAATATAGAGGGGTAAGCAAGATATATGTAATATATTGATTATAATAATAATAATTTATTGTCAAATAAGAACAAGTCTTAAAGAATACAATTTCAAAAATACAAGTTTAATTTTTTAACAAATTTTGTAAAATTATTTTCATTACGAATATTTTGGGGCAAACTATTAAACTTTTTTACAGAGTAGTCAAAAATAAATTTATCCGATAAATTAATTCTATTAACATTGGTTTTACAGAATATACCGTTTCTTGAAGTTTCATAGAATACAAACTGATTTATCCATTCATTCTTAATATCAAAAAATTTGTTTTTTATTTTGAAAACCAATTTTAGTATTTGCATATTTCTTCGTTTCTCTAAACTATCTATTCCTAAAAATTTTAGTCTTTGATTATAACTCAATTGATATTTTCTTAATTTAATGCAAATATATTTCGTAATCTTTCTCTGAATTTTTTCTATTCTTTTACTTTGAGATTCAGTATAAACTAAACAGAGATTACTGTACTCTAGAATTGGTAAAACATATTTTTGATATACATTTAAAAACAATTTGCCATCAATTCTATTACAAATATATTTCAATATATAAAATTTTTTTATGGCTTTCACTACAATCATATCAATGTGTGAGTTAAAAGTCATTTTACTGTCATAAACAATGCCAACGTGTTTATGAATTTCTACAATTTCTATTTTTTTATTGTCAATACTGTATTCAAATATTTCATTAGTTTTTAAAGACACTCTTAAGTGCTCACACTTTTCTGGATTCAGTCTTAAGGAATTATTTTTACAGTAATTAATAACAGAATTTAAGTCTTCTTGTAATATATGACAATCGCTTTCATTATATATAACTCTTAACAATACCATATCGTCGGCAAACTTAAGAATTTTACTCTTAACACAATTTACTATATCTGCTAAATATACATTAAATAGAGTCGGACTCAAGACCCCTCCCTGTAGTACACCAGAGGTTACATTAATTATTTCAGAAAAAACATTATTGTATTTTACAATTTGTTGTCGGTTTTTAAAAGTATCGCATAATAAATCATAAAATAGACCAAAAATATTATATAATTTCAGTTTTTTCAAAAGTCTTTTATGAGAAATAGAGTCGAAGGCGTCGGACAAATCGAGAAAGATTATATCAATTCTAATCATATTTTTATCATTAAATGAATTGTAAATAATTTTTTGCATATCTGTATGAATTTGATTAATACCCACTCCAGTTCTGTACCCATATTGACATTTAGGTATTATTTGATTGGATTCTAGAAATGGCATTAATTTATTTAATATTATAATTTCAAAGATTCTGTAAATATTGCTTTGAACTGATATACATCTATAGGAACTGAAATTATGTTTGTTCTTGTTGTTCTTAAGTATAGGACTAACTATTGATTTCTTCATTTCTGAGGGAATACTCTTAAATTCAATAATTTTATTGAAAAGACAAAAAAGAAGGCCTGAAATACCATTTAAACATTTTTTAATAACAATATTTTTCACAAAAGTCAAACCTTCGGCCTTATTATAATTGAAGTCTTTAAGAGCTAACAAAATATCATTCATAGAGATCTCAAAGTTTTCAAGTCTTGTATCAAAATTGACTGAAAAACTTGGATTTTCTATTTCATTATTTAGAATGAATTTTGATTTAAATATTTCCCTGAATTTTCGAACAATTATCTCGTTATCACTAATATTAGTCCCATTGGTGTCAATAAATGACAAAACATTTGATTGTTTTGTTTTATTTTTGATATTTCTATAAAAACCTGAAAAATCATTTGAGTTTTGGATTAATTTATTAATTCTTTTTGATTCAAATTTTTCTATTTCTTCTCCTATTCTTTGAGTTAAATAATTATATTTTGTATTAAATGCAGAAATCTTTCCTAATTTATTATATTTTTTAATTATTCTTCTAATACTAATGAGTTTTTTTGTTTTATAATTGAAATTATCTTTTGATTTAATATTCTGTTTAACTTGTTTTACAGAATTTTTGAAAATATCATTAAATTTTAGTTCAATTTTACTAAATATCTCATCAATAGTAAGAGAGCCTTTAACCAGAAAGAACCAGTTTATTTCAGATAACCTACTATTCAATAAAATAAGACTCTCTTGATTAAAATCAAATTTTACAACAGTTTTGGACAATTTTTTCGATTTTCTGCATTCTATTTCAAAATTCAAAGACAAATGATCACAACTTTTAGCAATATTTTCTGAAATTTCTAAATTAGATAACATTTGTCTATTATTTGTAAATAATAAATCTAAAATTGATTTTGCATTCATTGAAGGATAGGTAGGTTTTTTGATACATTGCTCTAATCCATAAATTAAGAATAATTCTTTTATATGTTTTGCCTCAGAATTCAATACATTATTATATTTGAAAAAATTCACATTAAAATCACCTAAAATACAGATCATATCATAAAAATTAGGGTCAATTTTGTTAAAATGATTATCTAAAAACTCTTTAAAATTAATGTAAACATTGGGTGGTCTATAAAGTGTTCCGAATAAAAGTTTCTTATTATTTACAAAAATTTCAATAAAAATTTCTTCTAAATCAGAAGTAAAATAAATTTGCGAACATTTATAGATATTTTTAATTGCAATCATTACTCCCCCTCCCTGTCTCTTATCTCTATCTTTACGGTAAATAAAATAATCTTCTAGAATATATTTATCTGGTATACACTCATTTAACCACGATTCATTTATTATACAGATATCAATATCTTTTTCATAAAGTGTCGCTTTTAATAAATTAATTTTGTTTTTCAAACTTCTTGTGTTTGCGTAAAATACCTTAATTTTATCTTTCAATACCGATAGCTCTGAACCATTTGATGATAATTTTGATTTGGAAGCACAGGGTATGCGGTTTGAAACGGGTTTGTGTACTGAGTCGGTGGCGGAATGAATAAAAAATTTTGTGGATTTGTTGAGAGTTTTGTGTTAATATTGGAATTTTCAGTCAAATTGTTTTGATTTCTGTAGTATTGGTTTCTCTGATAAAAGTGTTTGGATTTGTTGTGATTCTGGTGTTTATTGTTGTTATGATAGCATTGATGCGAAAGATATCAATGGAACATCTAAAAATAATGCAATTTTAAAACGAATTTATTTTGTTTTAAACATGTAACCTGCCTTAGTCTGCATTCTAACTTTAGCTATGTTATTTTCTAGAATAAAACTATTATTTTGCATATCACCGGTTGAATGAATTAAAGCTCAAAAACTGATTTGTACTTTTAGTAGTTTAAAATAAAAGCGGATATTTGTTTAAATTAAATCTAGTCACTTGTGAGGAAATTAATCGGTTTTAAATATAGCTTAAAAATATATCTGAAAAATTCAGTCCAAGTTTATCAAATAGTAATATTTAAAATTCAAGCAAAAATTTAAATGACAAAATTCAAAGTTCTAGAGTGAATTGAAATATTGTAAAACACCAAGGATGGATGAATTGGAAAAAGTAAGATCAATTAAACATGTTAGTCTAGATTAGCGTGCGAAACGGAAATCCCTATTCCATCAAATTTCCCGTCCCAATCCCTTGGGTGAAAATAAAAGAATTGGAAGGGAACGGGAATGATTATTGAGTCACGGGAATGGAAAGGGATTAAGTTCTAACAAAAGGGATTCCCGTTTTTAGGCATCGAATCTCTTATATATATAATACATTACAAATGCGTTTTACATAAATAATAACTTTTTATCCATTGCTTTAAACATTATAAAAGATAATAAAATATTTAAAATATAAAAACAAATGATTGTATTAAATCTAACTTTGATTTAAATAAAAAAATAATTAAATTGTATTATCACTGAGAACATTGAAATTAATATCTAATTATATGAGAAACATGTATTTCACTTTTACGGGAAAATGTACGGGAATGGGACGAGAGTGAAAATTTTTCTTATGGCAACGGGAAGGGAAGGGATTTAAAATTAAGACGACGAGAAGGGAAGGGAAATTTTTTTTAGGACAATTTCGCACACTGGTCTAGATATATTTTATGTATATTTTCTAAATTTTCAGTGATGTGAAAATGATAAAATTTTTAATAGTTAAAATATTATAATTTGCTCCCTTCTGCAGTAAACCGTCCTGGCTATTTCAATGATAGATACAATTAACTAATTGTTAGGTCATTACAATTAAAAATAGTCTTTTGAGTTAATTAGCTTTAAAACACTTAAATTATTTGACTAATTGCTAGATATTTTAGTTTTATTTTTTCATATAAACTAAAACAAAAAAGATGTTTATTTCTTGAAAAATTTTAAATATATTATATTTAAACAAAAAAAATATTCAAATGTATGTCAAAGACAATATATATATTAAATGTAGTATTACTACAAAAGTCTGGAAAAATTCATTTAATATTTCTTAAAAAAAAATAAAATAACTCTTCATTTCTTTTAAAACAATGAAAGTCTGACAAAAGCATTCATCTATTTGTTGAAAAATTAAAATAGATCTTTGAAAAAATATTAAAGAGATTTTATTACATAATTTAGGATTTTATTTGCAATAGATTTTTAGTATTATTTCACTTTTGCATTGTTTTTATTTTGTGGTTTGAATTCAATCCCAACAAAATTTCTGTTATCATAATTGACATACTTTTTCGGGCAAAACATTTGTTTCCGAACAAATGATTTAACAATTTGTTGTTCTGTTTGTTTCCAATGATAAGAGAAAAATAATTTTAATTCAGTTTATTTCTCAAAACTTTTAGCTAAAAACAAGAATTCTTTATTTTTTTGTTTTAATACAAAAATTTTCTTATTTAATAGACATTTGGGACTTATTTCTTAATACAAAACTTTTAATTCATTGAAATAAAATATAAATTTTGTAATTTTTAAGATATATTTTGAAAGTATTGCAAAACTTCTATTCTTTAGATATAGTTTTTTGGTTAATTCAGGACTGGGTTATAATTTATGGCACAGGTGTGTATGTCTCACTATAGTACCAAAAATTTCAAAACAGCAGAGAATGCAATGTTTTAAAGGTTCAAATACTCATTAAAATGAAATAATTATATCAGGGTACTTTTCAGACTTTAAATAATTTATGCGGCTATTCTAGGTCTCCTCACCATTTCGACAATGCTTTGATCTGCCAATGAAATTCGTCAAGTTTTGCCAAACCCTATGCCCAAAAGAGCGATCTTAAAATATGCCACTCCTACCAAAGAACTCTCACAAGTTAGAACCTAATATTTCAACTACAAGACTGTATATTGATAAGACATACTAACAAGTGCCTAGTGCAGATATAGCCAAAATACCACTCATGAAGCTTAAGCTGAAGGCAATTTGTACTATACTCGACCCTCGGCATTCTTCATATTAAGCCAATATTATATACACTGAATTTTGAACAAAATCTCAAAATACCCCTCCCTTTTACCCACACTTATCTCATCCAAGCTTGGCTACCCTTGACTAGTGTGCATGAATGTAGGATATGATACGAAGAATTTCTTTCTTTCTCTTTACTCCACTGGCCATCCCTAATACTGACCCTCTTCCCTGTCCGAAATTGAAGATTTCTGCTAAATTCCTACAAATAAATTCCAATATAAACTTCATTTTCAAAAAATTGTTATCAAAAAAAAATAATAGAAAATTTTAAATTTTAAAAGAAATGAAAGACTTTTAATAAACTTGTATTTTATAATATTTAGTGATGAGTGACGAAAATCACCGGCCTAGACTTGGGCCTTATGAGCCTAGGCTCAAAATATTGGTGTACTGGACCTCAGCCTGTAAATATTTCACGAGCCTGGGCAGGTAGGTAAGGGAGTATAACCAATATTCCAGGGGTACCCAGACACAGAAAGTGCCAAAAAAGCACACTAAAGTTGAGATATCGACGAAATAATCAACTCAAGGTACTTAACACATTATTTTAGGAAGTCGGTCAGGGAGGAGTATTTTCAAAAAATTTCAAAATTTTAGGAGATTGTGATGGAAAACCTACAGGATTTCATTGGAAGTTTGAAAATTTTTCAAAAACAAAGTTGGGGTTCACAAAATACATCCCTTAAAATGATGTGAAAATATCCTGAATTTATTATTTCTGCGATATCTCAATTCTAAGGTGCTTTTAAGCACTCATTCTGACTACCCCTGCAATATACCCTCCATATCTCGAAAATTTTGCAAAAAATACTTGAATTTTTAAGCTGAAAACATTTTTTTTAATGTTAACTTTACACCCTTGGTTTTATTTAATTTATTTTTACATATAATTTATGCCAAACCAGGCCCATAATAGTGAGCCTTGAGCCTGGGCCTGGCCTAGGCCCATAATTTCTAACCTGAGCCTGGGCCTGGCCCATAATTTCTAACCTGAGCCTGGGCCTGACCTAGGCCCATAATTTCTAACCTGAGCCTGGGCCTGACCTAGGCCCATAATTTCTAACCTGAGCCTGGGCCTCGTTAAATTCTTAGAGCCTCGTCCTGGGCCTAGAGGCCCGTAAAACACTTAGAGCCTGGCCTAGAGCCTAAGCCAGTCTCAGGTTGGCCTGGCCTCTGCTCATCTCTAGTGATATTTCATAATTGATTTCAAAGTTTAAAAAAAAGCAAATTAATGTTTTTCCCATAAGTTTTAATGCTATTGTTTTCATATAATTTAGTCATAATTTTTTTTATTGTTTTATTTGGAAATTGAAAAATAAAATTTAGAAACAAAACATATTTATAGAAAATGATTTATAAAAAATAGGAAATTAGATTCACTTTATTCTAATATAACTAATTATAATAAATAAATTTATTTATTTTCCTATTGTTATATAAATTCTAAATTTTTTTAATAGCAATTTATTTATAAATAAATATTATATATTAATAGTATTACAGTTTATGATTAAAAGTTCATTCTTTTATTTTTCTTATTTTTAGCCCTTTTCCCATTTAAAACTCTATTGTATTAAATGAATTGATTGATTTAGTGAATCTAATTTAGACTAATAAGAATAGAGAGAAAACAAATTGAAATTTCTCAAAATAGTATAGCTAAGCTTGAATATTTTAAAAATTACTTGAAATAATTTTAGTTCATATTAATTTTGCAACAATTTGAAGACTGGCTTTAACTTTTAATGTTGAGATATTGAAATCTTTATAACAAAGCTTATATTAGAAGCTATGTAGGATTTAAAAGTTCAAATAGCAAATTTGTGGAGGCTAAGTTGATTTTAATTTCTCCAAGAACCAGGATCATTTAAGTCTATGAATATGCTCATTACTTAGTAATGTTCACTGTTAATTTGTTTGATACAACCTTTGAATTGACCAATAGGTTATACATGTGGTGGACCTGAGTAGGTAAGCTGCCCTTTGAGATCAATTATGACCTTGAACTAAGCTCCACCCATTTTTAAACCCCGCCCATAAGCTCCGCCCATATTTAAGCTCCGCCCATAAGCTCCGCCCATATT
>JAQFXN010000412.1:0-22689 GCA_034693365.1 Liacarus xylariae | reverse complement strand
AGTAAACTTTTAAATTATTAAATAAAGTTAAAGCCGTACTCATGTTATACACAGAAGTCTACATTCTTCATTCAAAAATTTAATGCCTGGGCTAAAGTTTGTTATAAAATTAAATGATTTTTTTGATAATGCACAACATATTAGTTGATTTGAAAGAGATTTGAAATATTAAAAATGGAAAAGAAGATCAACAAAATCATATATTCAGGTTCATACATGGAATTGAATGTGATGTGGAAATCATAGTGTATTTTATTCTACAGTATTTTATAGAGAAACATTTGAAATCGAGCTAAAAAACAACACTTAATAATTTTTGTGTTTGCAATTAAAGCGTTTTACAGATATTATTTTGTCTATTCTTTCAAACTTTAATAAATAGATTTAACTAATAAATACTGTAATTATTTTTGCAAATTACTCTCAACATTGATACTGTATAAGTTAGTTGAAAGTTGAAAGCTTAAATTTCATCCGAAATAGAATTCCTCTTTATTTTTATGCCCACTATTTATCAATAATAAAATTAATTTTTCAAAAATAATTACTTAAATCTATTTATTTTTGAAAGAATAGATAAAATAATATCTGAAAAAAGCCTTTATTTGCAAACACATAAAAATTATTAAATGTTGTTTTTCTTGCCTATATTTCAATTTCATCAAATCAGAATCGACCTGAGTAAGTGATGAGCCTTAGGCTTTGAACAAAATATCTCATATCAATACAATTATATAAAAAGATAGTTAAAAAGTTGTTCTTTATAAAGCATGACAATTCAAACAAACCTTTTATAAATTGAAAATATGATTTATGTACAAAATGGCATATTTGAAAAATATTAAATTAACACTGTAAAAATATTTAGTCTAAATACTTGTGTTTAAAATAGAGATTTCAACAGAATTTCTATATACTGTATTGTATTTTGTTTTAGTGTCAACTCATTGCCAATTATCTTATCAATAGTAAGATATCTTATTATACAGTATGTCCTTTTTATAACGAGCCTCGTTTTAACAAGTTACAAGTCCCCAAGGTCTCAAGAACGGGGAACCAAAACTATATTTCTCTTTATGTGTTGTTCTGTTAAAACCAAGAACTCATTTTTTGTCTTATTTAAATTATTTTTATAAAAATATCCCTTTATACAGAGAAAAATCTGATAAAAAAATCTGTTAGTAAAAGGTGACTAATCAAAGATCAATTTACCTAAAATCATACAAAATATTTTGACCCTTTAATATCTTGAATGAAAAGTCAATTATAAAAGTAATGACTATTTGTAAATTATGAATAGTTGTATTTGATTTTAATTCATTAAAATAAAGGGATATTTTAATAAAATAATTTGAATGAGACAAAAAAGAGTTCTTGCTTATAAACAAGGATTATTAAAGTTTTCACCTAAAAAGAGAAGACAAATTTGCTCAATTAACCGGTATATTCTTTTTTATTTCATATACTTTTATTAAATATTTTTTCTTCCGTATCTCCTCAGTTTATAACCAAGGTATTCAGCATTTTAGAAATAATTCACAAAGTCAATGTTTTCTTTTTGTTTGTTTAATTAATTTATTTCAAAATAAAAATTCACTTAATCATATAGAATAGATTGAGAAATTTTCTAGGATTAGAATAAATAGGGTAAGAAATAATATTAATGTTGGTAATGATCTTTTAAACTCTAATTTAGAAAGCGGATATAAGGAATTCTAATTTTTGATTTTGATCAATCTCATTTGAAAGAGGTCATTAAATGACACATCATTACAAATGGGTCCACATTCCTATCTATTATGGTTTTCGAGTTATCAATTTTCGAAATTCAGAAATTAGGGCAAATTAGGTCAAAAATTAGATTTTCAAATTTATTTAACCCCCGCCCCCAATCAAAAAAATCTGAAATTATGTTTTGACAAACATATAAGTTAAGGTTGTTTTTAATTTGAGATTGGGGTTTTCTTTCAAAATAATAAATTCGTATACCCTGTCCCAAAAATATTTGCATTTTATATAATATGATATTTCAAGATCTCAAATTAAATAGTCAAAACGGTAATGGTATTTTGCATAAGATGTTTCTCAAACTCCTATTTTAAGTGTGTTCGTTTTATTGAATTATTACAAAATATGACCTATTTTGAGGAATTTGCTACAGATTCTGACGTAATTTAACAGAGTTTAAATGATTAATATTTAGCATAATTTATATTGAACAGTCCAATATTTTACAGCATTTAGTTTTCATGGAATATTATATTCCAGTATAATACTGGGGTTGTATTGTGTAAAATTGCGAAATTAGCGCTATTTATAAAGAAAATTAAGAGAGAAGGTATGGACTTAATCGAAAAATATATCTTTTTTTGCAAAATCCCAGGGGCATTTTGATAAATTTGAGATAATTGAAGGTATTATGCTAATACGCCTTTTTAGCAATCTCTGTCTTAAATTGATCAGTGTTGAAACCGGCATTTTGTCATATCCTTTAATCCCTTCCTTATGTTAAAATATTTCCCTAAAATATTATGATTCCTTTTTTATCCACAGTGTGTAGGAAATGAATGTGATGTAAGGATGTAGGGATGCCAGAGCTATATATTGGATCTATTCTGGAGAGTAATTGCAGTGAATTCTAATTTTTATACGCACTTCACTTAATTGTATTGTTTATTGTGAACATAGAAAACAGGGTTTATCACAGTATTGATGCAATTATTGCTTTAATAGTAGTTTTGATGAGTTTTATAGCTTATAGAAAACTTATAGTGTTTGATATGAGATCCCATACCTCTTTGGTTTGGTATGCAATATAAATTCTTCCCTTTTCATAGCTCTGATCCTTAACATTTGGCGGCGAATATAGAGGAGCGCCGATCACAACGTCATCGCGTCTAACAGTATTTGAGAAAACTTTAGGTTAACTTTATATTAAATTATAGTTTGAAAATGTAATTCTGGAAATTCATTTATCTAAACATGTCATTAATTAAGTGCTATTGTGCCAGTGCTTTGTTCACTACATACCCATCGCCATCGACATCAGCTGTTGTTAGACTATAACCAAAATAAGCCCCCATTTGGTCTCCACTTATATTATAGATATACTGAAGCGTTGATGTGTAGAGAATAACCTATTCGTCAAACAATAAATAATAAGCGTTTAAACACAAGATTAATGTGACTTCTTTTCCTATTCCTGAATATATACTATGAATATTCTGGATATACTCTATATATTGAATCTAAATCTCTGTGTATTCCTGAGCTAACCCTAAAACTAGTTTTAAACACACAAACCATTTAAGCAGAAATTTTTCTATTTTTAGTTTATTTTGAAAACAGGAATAAAAATAAAATAATGATTAAAAGAGAAGAAATGAATTCTGAGTTTTAAAGCAACAAAAAACAGTATTCCGTTCTTTATATAACTATACTCTCAATTAATTTGACGGAAAATTTGAATTAAAAATATATAATTATTTTCTGAGAATATAAAAAAAATAATTATAGCATAAAATTAATTGAATAACAACTGTTCTCATCTAACAAAATGAATAAATAGATTATTTTTTATATTTGGAGACAGAATTCAATTTGTCTCCAATGCTATTCACTTTTGTGTCTAACCCTATATTTTCATATCGAGTAGAGTTCAGTGATTTCAGAAGAATTTTGACGTTTGAAGGATTGAAATAATTAATTAAATACACATCACATCACACATCTGTGTAAATAATCGCTGTTTTTTACGTATAAGTCATTCAATTCCTGTACTAAAAACGGGAAATTACTTTTCATTCATCACAAACAGTCTCTAAAGAGTAAAAGTAAGGAATATATTCAGTAGTTTTTCGTATAAATTGAATGACTATTAATTGCTTCGATTGAATAAATACGGAATATATTTCACTGATATTTATATATATCTAACATATAATATATTTTTAAACAGAGTTACGAAAATAGTATTTAACTATCCGAGAGTTCATTATATCGTAGAATAAGTAGTTCTAATGGAACTGAAACTGAGTTCTGAATTCATTAGCACTGGTAATGTTAGACTAGAAATGGTTCTCTCATTTTCCTACTATTAATAATTAAATTCTTGCATTCAATCGAATTCACTAACTCTTGACTGAACACTGCTTTTTAAGTTCTTAACGAATCAAAAATATTTGCACTCTTTTTCGGTCTCTCTTTTAGAGAATTAGAGCCAAAATTTTTAATCAAAATCTAGAAATGATGTGTTTGTCCATACCTTTCCCGTCAAATTGCTTCCTTTAGGCATTCCAATGGCGACATCGAAATCACTGTCACCCGTGAATTCTCCAACAGTTGTTGAATAACCTAAAGAGATATAAATTTTTAATGAGAATCAAAACTCTAGTGCAGAGCATAACTAATTCAATGTAATGCTTGTGTTGAGTACAACAACAGACAAAAAACATAAAAACAATACAAAAGATTTGCTATTCATTCAACAAATATATTATTCTTTGGACACACTATTCGGTACATAATATTATACGACATGACATAAAAACACAACAACACATGCTTTTTGATGGAAAACAAGTGTACTTTTTATTATGATATGAGGCAACAGTTATTATAATGTTATATATTTTGTATAATAACATAATTGATTATTCATATATACCAAGGAAGCTGTCGTCATCATAAGCCGGTGACTCTTTGGTGCTGTAAAGTGTCTGTGTCTCCAGCAAATCTTGTGAGAAAGCCTGTCCCTGCCAATACCAGCTTCCCGGGGCTCCAATATATAGATGTCTTCCATCCTTTCAAATAATAATAATATCATAAAATTTTTAAGAATAACGTGAAGTGAATGCAAATAATAAATAAATTATATTTTGATTTTTATATTCCTATTGTTATGTCTCATAAAAAATATAATATAAGAATATTCTTTATGCGGAATATTTAATGAAAATGGATCTAACCTTTGAGACACTGGCGGAAAAGCCGGCCTGACATGAGCCCTGTCTGTGATAACCCCAAGCAGCTATAAAAATATAATATGATTTGTTAAAAGTTTGAACAAATATTTTCCAGGGCTTATTTTTTGTGCTAAAATTAGATTTTAAAAATTAATATTAAACAGAGTACAAGGAATAACATTTACAGCAAATTCTGTTAACATTAGTATAGAGTTTGACAAATAAGAATCGAAAATATTTAAATAAATATTAAATATTTTAATCTTAAAAAAGTTCTACAAAATTCATATTAAGGTCTTTTGTGTCAATCGTTCAGAATTATAATTATTATAAATATTTAGTAAAGCATTTGTTAATATATTATTCAGTATTATCTGAAAAACAAATCACTTCAGAGAAGAAGAAAAAAATCATTTTTAAAAAATATTATATAAAGTAAAGTAAATAATGAGAAATCGAATACAAAGAAATGAATTGCTTTGAAAAATCATAGAAATTCAAAAAGTTGTCAGATTATCATTATTTAACTTATTTTTATGTACTAATCCTTACCATAATTGGCAAAAAATCTTTTCTGATGTCTAAATACATATTCAAAAAAAGAGAGAAAAAAGAGCTGTCATTAGCAGAAAATAGACAGTTATTTAGGAATGAAAGAGGACTGGAATGGGAGAGAAAGAAAAGAATAAGTAATGCATTACTTATTGATTAGATGTTACGATAAGAGCAAAAAACAAGAATGACCATTAATATATTTATCTCCGCTTTCAAAGGAATTTTAAGTGGCTTAAAACGGAACCTTTGCCACCATTTTTCACAATAATTTAAAAACGTTTAAGGGGTTGGTATAGGTGTGAGATATATCGAATGTTTGTCTATTGATGTATTCCTCTATAGTATTTATAAATAATAATATTTCAAAATGGTGCATGCGGCCTTAAGGTATAAAGGTGGAGTGGTGGTGGGAGGGAGTGGGTGGAAACGAATCTATATTCTCCTTTTTTTCGAAAGCGGAGATAAAAATATTGAGTGAAAAAAAGCAGAGGAAATAAGTGTTCAGTTTAGTGGAGAGAAATATTAATTCAGTATTATTTTGTCCTAATATTACTCACGAGTACGACAGGGAGAGTACTCGAAAAAGCCAGTGAAAGATCCTCTAGATATCCAACAGGTGCCGACCGGGTCCTTCCTTTTCAAACTGGTTGAATAGTATACATAACGGGGCGCACAAGCCTTTCCAATACAGATCAATATCATTAGAGATAACTATCGATAGTGTTATATAATTTTTTTGATATAAAAGTTAATAAACTATTGAATACCACAATCATTCCATTTTCGCCGGCGCTATGGACTGTTGCGCCGAACCATTGGTTTGATTTTTCATCTGTTTGTTTATTCTCTCCCCTCAGCAATATTTGACCCGAACCTAAATTCCCGAACAAATAAAGTGCCAAAATTAGAATCAATTTATTATTTTTTTGTTTGGAAGCAGTCATGACATGTAATTCCGGTACAGAATGAATGGCACAGTTAAATCAGTACCTGATCTATCGAAGGCAATCTGTTGACAAGCGTCGGCACTGTCAACATTGCACTTATAGACAGCGCCTCCTCTTTCGACATCTGGTTGATCGGTATGAGCTAAAGGCGCTCCGACTAATAGCCTGTAATTGAAAATGTAATAAAAAACTTTGAATTGATTTTCATGTTTTCACTCAATACTAAATTTAAACGCTCACTAATTTCTAGCTTTAATTTCAGTGCACAACAAAAATTACTGGCTTTTGGGTCAGAGGACTCCAACCCATCACACAGTCAAACAGTTTAGCGTCAGAACAACTTATGGCTCAATAAACTTCTTAAAGACTGAGAATTTTTATTTTTCAATATTTTCGTGATTGAATTTGCATTGAATTTTATTTTTAACACTAATTTTCTCTCATTATTAATATATTATATAAATATAAAGTTTGCATACAATCAGTGTTTCGATTCATTTTATAGATTAGATTTAAAGAGTAGTGTTTTGGAAAACTTATTGAAAATATGATGAAAGAAAACATGAGTTAATGACCAGTTTTTGTGTGACATAAATCACATTCAAAATACAAACTCAACTCTAATCGATCGCAAAATGCATTGAATGTATTAAAAAAGTATACAAACAAATTCATACAAAAGTCAAATGAAAGTTATATATAAAAGTTACACTGATTCTAAAGTCAACATCTATTGAAAGAACATTTAAGAAAAATTCTCTATAATATTCTTGAAATAATTTTTTAGCCAAATATTATATTAAAAGATTGAGGAAATAAATTAATATTGAGGTCTAAATTAATGTAAAGTTAAGCCAATAATCATTTATACTAAATATGCAATTATTTCTCGACGCGATTTGTAAATATTTTTAATCAAAATTTTTGTTAACTAAATATTAATATTAGTTTAAATCATACAAATAATCAGTTTTTGCAATTAAACATAAACACAGATTAGAAAAATTAATTGAAATGCTTTTTATAATTGAAAAAATATTAATTAGATTTATTGAAACGATAGCAATAATTGTTTTTCGCGAAAAATTCTGCGGTATATCTGTTGTTCTTTTGTTAAAAGATTAGCTTGATACAGTTTGTTGTCCTGTTTGTTTTTTATTTAATATTTACAGTGAACTAAACTAAAAGCAGCTTTTAGAAAAGCTTTTACAGTAAATGCTTATTCAAAAGATGTACGAAAAATATTATTCACATTTGAATTCACTTTTCTTTTTTAATAATTGTATTATTTTTGTTGATTTTATTTGATTTTACTCTAATTTGAAAATCTTGTCTCAATAAGGATTACATTTCAGAAAATATAATTTCATTAAATTTAAAAGATTTTTCTTTAAAAAAAATTAGATCAAAAATAGAGTGTGTGTTCAGACAAAGTATATTATATTATTAGATTTTTTTCATTAGAATTCAATTTATGTAGAAATCGTAGGCAAAAGCATAAAATCTAATATCAAAGAGTCTTTGCTTATTTGTGAGTAAATATTATATAAGGAGAGTATGTAATACAGTATTACTCTTATTATCGATTAAATACATTCGTTTCGGGTTCTGAAACGCATTCTTCAAAATTGAGTTTTCAATTCACAAAAACTTCAAACAGACTACAGGGAACTTCGAAAGATTCAAATGTTTCAAGGTCAATTACTAATCTAAACATTTATCTTCTATGTAAATTCTTATGACTCAGTATGACTCACAAGAGAGCTTCCGAACTGCGAAAAACAAATTGTTTCTAAAAATTAAAAGATTGAAATCTTATTTAATGTGCAAATTATTTTAACAAAATTCCTTTAAATTAATTGCTTAATCAATATAACGCATGCAATATCTTTCAAATGTAATTAATTTCAGGAGAAAAAACAAATTTTTTTGATATGAATTTCTTATCGAATTATCTGTGAATTTATGTGTCTTTTCAAACGATAAGAAATAATCTCCAATTTTGTTTCACATAAAGAGTAAATCAGAAGTCTTGAGGCCCTTAAGATAGTTTCTAACTAATTGTGTGCACATTTCCTTTTAGCCCTTTTCGCGAAGGGTGGTTGGCTATGGTCACTGGTTATGGTCTTCTTCACAAGTGAGAGCACATCCTGTGTCGCATCACAACTGTACACAAGGATGTGATGTTCGAGACTCGGAATGAAATTCTAAAAATATTTTTGCTGTCATTTTGTTTTATCTCATTCACCAGTTTTTAAGATAAAAATAGACCGAAAAAAGCAATGAATTTCTTCTGTTTGAATGTCTTTTAAAAAGAGGATAAAAACAGAAAAAATCTAATTTTTTCAGAATTTTGAGTTTTGCAAAAAAAACTATTTAAATCATAAAATTTTTGATTTTATAGCAAATAAAAAATAATATGAATTTTTATGTTTATTTGAAAGAAAAATATTTCCCAAAAATAATCAAATATTAAACCCCTTGAACATTGAACTAAAATAACCATTGGTTGCCTCAATACTATCATTTCGAGTTCGCATATATGATAGAAATGTGAATATATTGTAAATAATAGATGAAACGAACGACTCTTTCATCAAATGCTTGATGTCATACCAATTAGGGATCATTTAAAATGATTTATTACTTTTTTGTGTATTAAAACTTCTAATTCTTATACTAATTTTTTTGCCCGTTTTCCTATTCAAATTAGTTTATCTTTTGAATAAAAATAAAAGCCAAAAAACATGAGACCTTAACTCAAAAGTGCTGTGAATAGAGTCTATCATAAAAACGTATATCAAATTGAATTAAGTTTATATTTAATTCATGACTCTATAATTATTATTGATTAGTATCAAAGCTTTTATCTGTCAAACAAAAACATACAGAGAAAGGCATTTTAGTTCTAAGGACTAATATATGTATATATTTGCTAATTTAGCAATTAATTGCTTAGCGACATATGTTATATCAAATTAAATTCAATTTAATGTTTTCAATATATGTATGGAATAAATACTCTTCCCATCTCTTTTAAAGTGGTGTTTCTCAGAAAAAGTGAATATTAAAAAGTAGACATTAAGTCCCGACAAGTCGTTCAATCAAATTATAAGTTTATGTCAGTCATTAGATAATAACTATTATATATTTTTGTAATTCCCTTTTGCTTTAAAATCTATTATGAATGAAATGGTTTACATTTTGTTAAATAAGGCTTTGAATGTGTTTATTGTTAAATGATTCAAATCTATGATTGGCGTTATTATTAAAATACATTTTCAAATAGCAATAGAATTCAAAAGAAAAAATATCCAGTGGTGACCAAGGGTGTATAGCCAATATAATTCTGAACAGGAAATTTTTAAAAATAATCCCCTTTGCACACGCGAACACTGTATTTGTCTCAGCCTAACGGCCGAGAGAGAGAGAGAGAGAGAGAGAGAGAGAGAGAGAGAGAGAGAGAGAGAGAGAGACCCATAGAAGAGTTGTGAAATCGAATGGGTTTATCTCAGGCCGGAATCCAAGGTATGGTGGCGGACAGGAGTGAATGGAGGTTCATGATTGCTGACCTTCAACCCGACCCGAGAGGATAAGGGGTAACGAAAATGAATGAATGAATCCCTTTTGCACTTTTTATTGTTTTTTCTTTTGAAACATTATAAAGCCCTAGGATTTTGAAATTTTTATCACTAAGTAAACTACCATTGTCCTAAACACTCTGACTTAGACTAGCTTGGTCACCTCTGATAGTTTTGAAGAGAAAAGTGCATCAGATTCTGAAACTAAACTAAACTAAAAGTTAACTTAACATTAGGAATGGGTTTACATAATTTTTATCGATTATGTTATAGCATTTGTCTGTTTCAACATTCAGTGTCAATGGAATTCTTGTTTATTTGTATTACAAATGATTGCATATCTGTTTTGAAGTAATTTCTAGATTTTAAAATAGAAAAATATCATTAAATATAAATGGATGATTACAAAGCATCATCTTAATATTTATATGATAGTGGCAATGAAGTTTCTTTAAATCCCATAATGTATTGTTATTTTTAGAGCACATAATTTTTTACTACAATGAAAATAATAAAGACTTTTCTGTTTATACATCAAATATAAACATATATTGTTTAAACAGATTTTGATTATTTTTATTTAAAGACAGTTTAATTATTTTACGACTTTTGTATGAATTTATAAATATTGTAAACTTTAAAATGAATGCAAAAAACTTTGGGCTTTTCTTTTAAGACAATACAATAGTTATTCCGTTAAAGAAATTAATTCAAAGTTTTGTTATTTTCACGAAATGATTGCTTTAAACCATTCGCAGGATATTTAAGTTCAATAGACTATTGTTTTGAGACAATCAATGAAAATAGAAAAGTTAATTGTTGTGACTTAATATGCTATAGAGTGAGTGGTAGTGGTAAGTGAGCAGTATTATAGTAGCACTGGTAGTAATACTAACCAACTTTTGCCTCTGTCTTTATGCTGAGATACTGAGAAACCGAAATGAGTACCGGAAGGGCCCCGTTGTACAAGTGATGTGACTGTATCGACATTGAATGCATCGGTATATCCAAAAAATAATACACTAATAATTGAATAAATTAATACACTATTAATGAATAAAAGTTTTACACATTTATTGTATTTCACAGTTTCACTAAAATATCCGACAAAATTAAATATAAACTTCTTTTTAATCCTTTGCACAGTTGTAGTCATATTGATAGTGGTGTTGAACCGATAGACCGATACACTACTAAAAACTAATTGAATTGAATTATTAAATTATTATCAAATTAGGTATATATGTATATAAAGTGACATAAAATTGAGTTCTTTATATTGAGATCATTTGAAATTCCGTAAAGATCTGGTTGTAGTCAGGAATCACAGACGAGAGAAGAGAAGTAACTTTCGTTTAGTGTGAATATTGAGTTCATTTTACCCGATATTCATTGCCAAAAATGGGATGCATTGCGTTTTGCATTTGCGCTCACACTTGGGATACCAAACAGCACTTACAGAGTACACCACACCATAAGACAAACAAATAGGACGAACACATATGCGAAAAGAGCAAAATGAAAAGCATTCAAACACATGGCATAACATAACCAGCGATTGAGAGAAGGAGAGGAAATGCTGGGACTATAGAGTGCCAGAAATCTAAGTTTATTATAATACTATACTATATGTTATTAACTCGGGATAAACAATCACTCTTTCTTAGAAGGACGTCATCTCTTGGGTGTAATAAGATCTCTCCTCATCTCTATTCCTCTTTCTATGTGTGTTTGAAACAACACAACACTCTCTTAACTCAGAAAACGTTTTCGAATAAGAAGACCGCAGAACTGGAGAACTGGGCCTAAAATCTAAACTTTTATAATGTTATTCTTTCGCTCTCTTTCTCAACAATCTATCGTAAACTTTATCCCCAATCGAATGCATTGCTCAGTAAATACACATAAAAAAGCGAAACTCATTATATGATTGTATGTATTGAATGTATGAATGTGTGTGAGAGAGAGAGAGAGAGAGAGAGGCTGTGAACGAAATGCACGATCACTTAGTTTATAAACTGCACGAATACTGTTCACTATACAGAAAACTTCTTTTAGATAGCTTATTGTCTTTATTACAGAACACCAGAACTTGTTGAACAGGTGGTGCACCTGCTCTTTCTCTGTCCATATTAATTAATTGCTGGGATTCAGATTCGCAAACTCTAAATATTTTCTTTTCTAAACTCTACTTAAGAAAGTATTTATTCAAAAATTATTTAATAATAATATATTTACTTCAATTGAAATTATGATTTAATGTTTTATTTTTAAAATAATAAGTTAAAGTAAATTCAATTTTTATTACTGTATATAATGAGAAGTGCTATCGATGTTATAAATTATGTAAATCTATGACATAAATGTTATGCATATGTTATATTAATTTTGAATTGTAAACGAGAATTGTTTTTATATTTAAATTCAATTAATTTCTTTATAAATATAATGTAATATTTGTCGATCAATTGAGAAAAATATCATTGCTGTTCTATATTATACAGTATTGTGTGCCGTTTCCACTTTATTACATTTGTATTTTTGTTCACACTTTCCCGAATTGTCTTTACCATAAACTGCAGCCAATTTCAGTTTCAATTTAAAGCTGTCGGTTATGTATTCATTCGCCAGAATATGTCCTAAAATTCTAGAATTGAGGAAAAATATATATAAATTTATGAGTTTATAAATAAATAAAACAAAAACAACAAATGTTTATAAATATTTTGTTTGAATTTAGTTGTTTTTTAAACTTCAAAAAGTTTTTGAGCATTTTTTTAGCTAAAAAATTGAAATCAATTTTAGACCTACATTGATGTGACGGCACGATCTAATTCTGGCGCCGAGTAATTGTTAGGATCGCTAAACTCACAGGAGAGCCGTTCAATACAGTGGTCCTCATCAGCCAGCATACCATCGCATTGCAAATAATTAGCAATGGCTCTGGTGGTCGTCCTCTCGTCGAAATGTACTTTACGTAGATATTCGACTACCACCTAATTTGATTTGGGAGAGACAGGGGATTCGAGACTACTGTGAGAATTGAAACCTTGTGTCGAAAGTTAGAATTGTGCCAAATAATGGCCAAATTGAAAAGTTAGAGTGCTTTGCAGGCAAAGAGTGAAATTTGTTGTATAAATATATAAATTATAGTCTCAGAGATGATGTGCATTAAAAATGAATTATAGACAGCCCTTATAGGCATTTACTCTCTGTTCCAATATATTGTATATTCCGTTGGAATATATTTGATGTGCGAAATGTAAAGTAAATATTACTCTTTGACTGTATTATAGATATTCACAGCTATGAGACCGCTTAGAGAACTATATTAAATATTGTTAATACCTGTGCCTCTTTATATTTAGGATTATTTAATCGATCGGAATTCAACCATTCGTTTGTAGTGTAGGAACTCTTATGCAAAGACTTTGAGGACGATTTTGTGCCAAATGAAGCGTCATTTAGTAGTTTGTGGTCCAATGCCTTCATATTAGTGTCACTCATCATCACCTTAAGCGAGTCGTTCAGAGTATCTCTTCTCCTCCTCTTTCCCGCTGCAACTGTAGCTGTTATTGGTATTATCATTGGAGTGAACAAATATGAGAGCATAGGAGCCAGAATTAATGGCAATGTTGCCAACAGTAGACCTCCCGGCCCGAGACCTCCTATCAAACAACACCAAAAGAACATTAAAAATTAAAGATAGACAGACATGAGATTAATGGACTCAATGACATCAAAATAATAACGCATTAAATATATTTTTGATCGTAAAAAGAATCAAAATTTTTGATAAATTTTAATAAATAATACATTTAATCAAAAAATTATTCTATCGATGACTCTGACGGCGATTATAAAGATCATAATATAAATAACATTTTATTGAATATTAAAAGTCGAGAACCATTTAAATTATTGTAAGCCTTATTGAATGTATAACTTTTCTCATAATTTCTTATAATTTAAGTTTTTCTAACTTTAAATAATTATGAATTTTTCATATCAATTAATACCTGTGCCCTTAAATTTGTTTCCTCCATAATAACTGGCATAAGGATTAGAAGCAGACATATGAGGATCGCTTGAATCCATTGGAATTGGCGGGTACTTCACGCCCTCCATACTGGAACCGGCCGGTGTCAGAGGCCCGTCCAAGGGCTCTCCAGGTCGAGGCCCATAGAAATATTGGCCACGAAATTCAATGATCTCAGGCCTTTGCATATAGCCGTAAACAGCACTTTCTGTTTGTTTGCCTCCTCCCAGGTCTGGATTTCTCCTAACTGTGAAAAATTATCAATAATTGCAGACATAGATATATATTTTTCCCAAACTCTTAACTCTGGTATGAGTTTCGGATACATTGAATAGATATATAAGATTAACTGCATGTGTATTGACTGAACTAAACAACAATTCTCGAGAGATTTTCTTTCCTCTCTATTAGATTAGTTGTGTCTCAGCAGTCACTGTGAGAGAGACACATGAGTTATGACTTACTGGGGCCACCCTGGCGCTTTCTATAGCCGTTTGTTGACGAACGAGGTGGCTTCGACTTGGTCTTGGTGATGGAGTAGGCGGCAACCGGTACAAACGTAGAACCGGGCGTTTTGCGTCGGGAATACTTGGGCGAAGTTATGGTCTGTATTGCGTTTGGATGTATTGGTTTATAACGTCTTATCCTATTGTGATTCGGATCTTCCGTATAGTCATAATCATAGTTGTGATGATTTAAATCAGATTCCGAAGAACGCACTGATTCATTGGCCAAGAGATCACTCATTTCACCGACGATCACAACTTTCTTTTTCGGACCATTATCTGAGTGCTGACTGCCCTGGGCTACAGTCGAACCGTAATAAATATTTAACAAAATTGATATCAAGACTAGAAGTGATGCGTTAAGAAATACAAATCCAAAATAATTATTATTGATTTGTTTGCCTTTCACTCCCAAACCCATTAGAGATTATAATTAATGACAATTTTGTTAATATATGAGGAAAACTGAATGAAGAAAAAAATATATCTTTTAGAGTGTTTGCCATACAATAAGCAAAACATATCCACTGTTAGTCAAAGTAGAACATAGTCTTGAAATGAGATAATTTCGATCAAAAACTATTAGTAGAGACGAGAATAAAATAAATTGTAATCGAAACTGAACGGAGGGAATGGTTGGTACGACTCTGTACTTTGTTTTTATTATTTGATTATAACATTACGAGTGAAGTCAAGGCGAGTCTTCTCTTATTTCTATGCATTTTGGGTAGCATTGGTTGCATACCTGGATAACTCTATTATTTCGCTCTTTCACTCTGTGTAATCCTATCTATTCCTAAGAACAACCAGTGCTTGTCATGTTATCATATGTGCCGCCACACCCGATATCAATGTGTGACCTGAGATCTGTTTGCAGTTCACCTCAGAATTAGTAAAAACATTATTTCATTCAAATTCTATACAATTATTTGGTCAATCGTTGTTGTATTCAACTATTGTTATATTATTTACGCTTAAGATTTATGATTCCCTAACCGTAACAAAACATCTTCTCAACTCTCGACATGTGTTGTGACCTTTTCCCCAAATAATATTCCTATTAATTTTTATATTTTATTAGATTTTAATTTTATAAAACAATTTATAATCAAGGTTTTGTACGTTATGTTTAGTGCCTGTCCTCTACATTTGTTGTTTGGTTCAAAAAATTATATTTAGTATAGAACACAATACAGAGTATACAATAGAGAATATACTGTAATAGTGTAGTGAAGCTCACTTTTGAAAATTCTGATTAATGTTGATTCTTATTATTAATGAATGAGTGCTATTATTTTGCTTTTGTTTCATAAATATTTGTTACTTTAATTTCCTAATGAAGCGCATTCTGTTATTCTATGGTAAATATTGTATAAAACATATTAAAGCCAACAGAAAATGGGTTTACTTTTAGCCAAAGATAAACTTTTAAATTAGTGTTAATTTGATTTTTCGACATTAAAATTAATCAAAATATTTGTTGAAAAGTTGAAATTCATATTTACAAGAATTAGAGAAGTGAACAGAACATAAATTCTTAATTGATTCAGTAAATCAATGGACGGCACAGTTTTTATTTATAAACCAAAATTTCAATTATTTTATAATAAATTATGATTAGTTGAGTTAAATTATGTGGTTTAAAGAGATTTTGACGTTAAGCTCTCAAATGACTGTAATCAACATTTTAATACTTAAAATATGTTTACAGAATTCAAATAGTTTTAACGGAGTATTCCGACTCAATTCAAGGGTAAATATTGATTTTAGCAAATACAGGCGCAAGTTCCTTTTACAACAGGGAGGGTAACATTTTTATTAGATATCAAATAAAATAAGCTACAAAAATATAATTTTTCTACTTTTATTTTCAGAGCTTTCAGAATATTCTCATTTTAACGATCTGTAAGAGGAATTGTGTATAACTCTTCAAAATGTGTACTGATTAGTTTTCATTAGTTTTTGAAATCTTCAGTAAACGAACCAAAAATAATTTATTATTTATATTATATGAATCATATATCCGGATCGGATTGAGTCATATAAATATAAAGCTACTAGAATTGTAAACCAAGAATAATATTCTCATCTTTGAAATATTTTAAAATCTCAAAGAGTTTAGAGGCAATATATTCTTAAACCTCATACAAAAATGAGTTGTTATTAAATCAGATATTACACGGCTCTGGCCATTATATACGGGATCAGGTGGTCACTTATTGCAGAAGAATAATTTGTATATCATTCGATTCGACTTTATGTAACCTTTACGTATTTTACTGTATATATTGTGCCAATAGATCAATTGGTTTAGCTTTAAATTAGAATTTAAAAATCAGTTTTTTAGAGTTTGCATCCTCATTCTCTTACCACACTTATGAGCCCATACCTTTTTGATAGAAATCTGGCAGTGACTCAGACAAAGTCATACAAACACTATTAAAATCAATGAGTTAGTATAAGTTCGTCTGATTCAATACCAGATTTGTATAAAAAAATATGCTCTTTATCAGCTCTAGAATTCATTCAAAATTTTATTTTTAACAATATCAGTAAACTGTGTTTAATAAAAATACAATAATTGTCACTGTGTTTATCAAAAATTAGGCTTTCATACAGGATAACTTTCAGAGTCAAAGAGATCAATGTCTGTTAAATACTTCAAAATTAAAATCTGTTGTTTTATAGGTTTTTATTAATATTAAATTGATATTCTAAAAGTTTGATCTAATAACAGAACATTTTTAAAATATCGAGAGTTTATATTAGTTAAACACTTAATTTTCTACTAAATTTCAATTCACTCAAATGTTTGTGAATTAAGTATAAAATTGAAAAAAGAATAAATCAACCATCAGCAGAATTTAGTTTAATTCAATTTATCCAATAAATCCTAAATGCAATTCAAATAATAAAAAAACTGTAATAAAATCTGTTTTTCGGAAAATGAAAGCTTCTTTTTAGTTCAAAATGTTTAATAAACTAGAAATAAATCATTTTAATAAACAAGAATCCAATATTAATATAATCCTTCGGTGCAATTTTTACTTAAATTTAGTTAATCTCTTTGATAATAAATTTGTCACCATGTTTGCATTTTTGCATATTACCTGCAATAAAGGATTTTTGTCTTCATTTATATATTTCTAAAAATTCTTTACTCACAATTATGTTTATTCATCTACAGTAAGCATGCACTTTTTATATTTAGCCGGTTTAAATAATATTTCGATATTTAAGCAAACTTATGAAAGTGGGATAAGGCTATTTTTATGAATGGGAACTGATTAGATCTCTCCGAAAGAGGCTAAGGCTATCTCTATTGATGGCTGATATTATTCTTTTGGAAGATACAACTGGTAATACTATGAGTTGTGAGGAATGGGTGATGGTGTGGGCTTTTGGTGCCAACTTTTGTATATTTCCTGCAAATTTTGAATTTTAGCGCGACTGCGCAGAGTTCCTGTGGAGGTAGGGATCCAACAATTCTATAATCTCCTTTCCTTTAAAAGTGGAAAAAAAGTAAATTCAAGAAAAAAATATATAATAATTAAGGAAAAACGAGTGGGTGTGACTGCAATGTCCTGTATTTTGAAAATATGAAAATTTTATAATCCCCTGAATTTGTTTTTATAATTTTAATAACATTTTAAGATCAATTTGAGTTAAACTTAGTTTTCATTTTCGATACTTTCTAATAAATTAAGATAAATCCAATCAAATTCAGTCAATTCTAGTTGACCTAGTTATTTTTTAAGTTAATTTAATTTTAGATTTACTACAATTTCTTTTTATATATTCTACTAACCTTGATCATACCTAGTGATCCAGAGTTTGTTTCAATAAAGAAATAAATAAATAAATAAATTATTCATTTAATAAATTAAAACATTAAAAAAATTATTAAATCTTAAACTGATTTAACAAATAATTCTATTCATTTTATTTTCATTCATTCAATTAAGGTATTTGAATGATCGAGAATTAAGTGCATTGATTAGTATTTAAGAATTCTAAAGAATATTCGCTAACAGTTTCAGAATTGAGGGCAAAATTATTTAAATATATCAATGAATTACTTTATTCTAATGAAACAAAACAAAACCCCAAATAATATTTTAGAACAAATTCAGAAAAGAGCACAGAATAAGTGCCAGAATAATAGGAAACGAGATGATGTATTCCAGTGCCAAGTGTTACACAACTGGCACTTGTTTTTGAGGACTTTTAGATGAATGGAGAGTTAATTTTAGAAAATTGTTGTTTCGATAAAAATACACAAAAAGGGTAGAAAACAAGTACTGATAACCGCTATCCCACTGACCTCTTAATTCTGATCGAAATTATGATTATATTATTAGAGAACAATGTTTTTGAAATGATATCAAAAATAAAAATATAGGACTTTATATTGTTTAGTGTATAACATACACTATAACTGTAACAGAAGTAATGAATGGTATAAAAGCTGATAGTTTTTCCTAAGCTTTTAAGTGTCTAACCGTAAGTGCACTATCATTAATGAAGGTATAGAAAGTATATATAAGTTGTAAGTCTAAGAGTATAGGATAGAAGAAATTTCTTTGATAATATGCTCTCTCCTCCTCCTCTTTCCCTCTCCTCTCCTATGTTCTCATCAAACTAAAAGCTAGTATTTTTTTAAGTCTATCCATACAAAGGAAATCCATTAACAGTACATATAATCAATCAAATAATGAAAAAACTTATAATAATTATAAAATTAGTTTATTATAAATAATTTTCTAATCGATGTCTTTATTGATAAAAGTATGGAATCGAATAAGAAATGATATAAAAACTATTGATAAATAAAATTGTCATTAAATACAGTATTTCTAACACACAATAATAGATGACTTTTTGCCAGAAAAATGAGGTCAAAATCTGTAACCGTTTCACTAAAATGTAATAATATATTAATGGATTAAAATAAATATTGTGTTAAATATTTTTACAAATGAATTTTTGAGAAACTAATTCATTAATTAATTTTATGTGCAGTAAATGTCTTAATAGTGATGATATTGGAGAAAATGGTTATTCCACTCATTTGGTAGTTGTTATGCCCTTATTTTAATGAACACATCTATTAATTAATACTGATTTAATCAGAGATAACCAAAATACTAATGACTGTAAAAGACCTCTCTCTTGGAATTTTCAGAGAAAGTGACTGTTTTATCTATGTTTTAGACCTACTTCTAAATTCCTTAAACATGTGTTATTTTTAAAAAACACAATAGTCTGAAAATTCTGTGAAAATTTAACAAATTTAGTAAATGAGTAAGAATGAATCATAACCAGAGATGGGGACAATTTCGGAATAAAAAGTGTTAATTTTGTTCGTAAAATCGGAAGTAAAACCCTGAAAATTCGGAATAAAATTTCGGAATTAAAAATAAAAATTTGGATTAATTTAAAGAAGATTGGCCCCATTATCTCATAAATTAGTCTGTTTTCGAGTTTGAGACTACAGTATTTCCAATCGATTCAGCTTGTGTCAATTAGTCAGAATCGATATCTCAAGTATTAAAATTCATTAATTTAAACTATATACAGTATTTTAGCGCCCTCTAGCAATTACATGCCAAGGTTAAGGAAGTTTTGCAAAGGAATGCCAGACTCAGAATGACCTCCTCTATCGATGTGCATAGGTTTCTTGACATTCCACCATTTTATTAATCATACATTTATGGCACAACTATTAGAGGTGTCACTTAAAAACTGTTCAAGTTATGGTTTACTAATCTCGAAGCAATGCCTGATTAGCAAGATCAAATTTTCAGAATAAATATAGAAATAAAAGTTTTTAACTCTAATTTGATAAATGTTTATAAGATATTTTATAAATCTTAAATTTTATATTTGAGACAATGATTTTTATTCATTTTTTACCACAAAAATCTTCATAAATCCGTGTTTTTTGGACTTAATTCGTAATTATCGGAAATAGGAATTATATCAAAATTTGGAATTTTTGGAACATAAGTAGGGTCTTATTTTAGTCATCATCTCCTGATCGGTAAAGATTGCCATAATTACGAATGATCTGAGCTACAGGAAAAAAATCATATTTAGGAAATTGTCGAGTCTCTGGCTATCATACTTCGAGTGTATTTTAAAGTAATTTTACAGAATTTGTGATTTTTAAAATATATTTGTAGAATATTCTGTGTATTTAAGAGAAAATGGCATCTTGGGCAATATTTCTCTAAATAGTTTCGGGGATAGAAGAGAGCATATACTTGATATACTTGAAGTGCACATAACGTGCTTCTAAAAGATTTTGACCTTTTGAACTATTTAGGAATAGTATTTCGAATTGTAGTATCTCTTCTTCTGGATATGTCTGCATAAAAGCACTACTGTTACTGTATTACAGTATTTGGAATCTAGGTAATTTCTTCAAGAAAAAAATATAATTTTTAAGAATTCTAGCATCCAAAGAATCTAAACTAGCTTAAAAATTATGTTTACATGCTTAATTTTAAACGTAGTTTTATATACAGTAGCTTGTATAAAATAGCAAAAGTTTTGATTAGGAATGGACAATGAACTCAAAGTCAGGGGGTATAGGGTACTGAAAAGAGCCTCAAAATCATAGGAGGGGTATAGAGAGGAGTATTTTTAAATTTTAAATCACGCAAATTTGGATGAATTTTGAAAGAACCTAAAAGAATTTGACCAAATTCTGCTATTTTTCTAAGAATTTAGACAGAATTTCACAGAATGTTCTTCAAAACGAAATTTCTCAAAATTTCCAGAGAAAGTCCCTCTTTATCACAGGGGTATTTTGGCCGTACCCTCTATTGTCCATCACTACAGTAGTTTCGATATAATCTGGTAGATTTGACCATAGAATTGTGCCTTGAAATCACTGCTAGACTAGAGACACGTTATTTGTGAACTGCTCTTCGATTGTGATGTTTTGATTTGAAACACATTTTGCTTTAAAAATACAATTTATTTAAATTTTAAAAACAAACAAATAATTGATTCAATAAATCATTGATTTAATCCGTAATACAATCGCCGAATAAAATGAGAATTTTGGCAATGGTTTCAAAACAATTAGCGAAGAACTGGTGTTTAAACGGGTTTCACACAAACCGGTAATCAATTGAACACTAAATGAATGGAAATCTAAACAAAACTTAATTTTCATTAGAAATGGTTTATTAATAAACAAATGGGCGATAACTAAGAGATGTCCGTATAGTACGGCCACTAACCTGAGCAGCACTGCCACCGATGCTGTGATCCCACCCCCGGCCACTAGTGCTGATGCGAAACAATATCCGGAAAAAATCCATAAAATAGTTACCGATATTTCAAATCTAACTCTTATTGAAGTCTCAGAACTCAATGAATTGCTTAAAGTATAGCAAATAATGAATTCAATCAAAATTTAAAGGATTTTAATTAAAATTGTTTTCAATTAGAAAACACTGAACATTGCGGACACACCGGTGATGGCTATGGCAGCCATGCCTTCCGCTGCGCAGCCACAAGAGGTGGACATTATTTGATAGTAATTTGTTTTAATTTTGTTTGTAATTTATATTTAATTAATATCTGAAGGAAGAGGAGGAGGACGTAGGGGTGAAAACAGTTCAAACGTCTTTCACACTTAAACTAAACAAATTCGATGACACGAAGAAAGTGGCGCTCATTAAGGAAATCAAAGCAGTGGTCGAAGGAATGAATTTGGTTCAAGTGAGACATCAATGGCTGAACTCTATTGACTTAACTTTTATTTTCTGTTTTTATAAATATATATAAAATTTTGTATTAATTTAGGCCAAAAAGTTTGTCGAATCGACTCCACAAGTAATTAAAGCCAATTTGTCTAAAGACGAGGCCGAAAAACTCAAGGCTCAGTTGGAAGCGGTCGGAGGGGTCTGTGCTGTAGAGTAGACTATTAGAGTCAATTGAGTCAATAAATTTAATTCATATAAGATTTATATTACGTAATCATTATTTCTATTAGATTTTTCTCTTACCGTATTCCCTGACTTTATATTTCAGTGTAATATTAAGTCATTTTCGAAGAAGGGGTGTAATATTAACTAGGTA